>CAVNYN010288735.1:0-14206 GCA_963692815.1 Nyctanthes arbor-tristis | reverse complement strand
CAAAAGTACCAGAGGTAACGTGGGCTAACAGAAGCGAAAATCCAAGACCAAAACAAGAGAACCGAAGTGCCGCAGAATTTTTGGTGGCAGAAGATTCGAGATGATACAGGAAAATAGCCTACAAGAAATGGAGATGGGGGCTGGCTGAGAGCACGGAAGAAATTCTATGTAGGCAACAATGAAGCCCAAAAACAAAAGATAAACTTTACTGTTGCAACCCGAGTCCCCTACACACTTTCTAAAGATCCCATTTCCTTTAGTCGTGTTTCGTTGTGCCCCATTCTTTGGGCCGTATTTTCCATATCTAATATATTTTGTTGGGTAGTTTTCTAAAGATCCCAACTTGGATCTCTCCCTACTATTACTAAATAAGCCCAATAGGTATAAAAGACTGGGCCTCCTTGTTTGACTGGCTTCGCCTTTGCACCCAATTGAAAAGGTCCATTTTTCTTGCTTGACTTGAGAAAAGTTATTATTATCTAGCTCTAGGTATTTTTGTTTTCAATTGGGGGGGAAAAACTAGAAAGCAACAATTTATATGAAAAAAATATCCGTTATTCAGTAGGTTAAAATTCTACCAAGCTTTGAAGTATCATGGCCAACACACACACACATGTGTGTGTATAAATTAATCTAATCACATCTCTTAAGTAGGTAAGGATCTTGATATTTAATTTCCTTAATGTGTTTTAGTGAACTCTCGAAGTTTCAGGTGACAATGGAATTAACTCCCATCATCTTCAAGTTGTTCTCAACCATGTAATGATCTTCCATTAGTACACAAAACCTGTCATGTGGTAGTGAATCCACCGTACCCCAACATGGGGATCAATATGAATCCAAAGAGTATTGTATCAACATCGAACATAACATCATCCCAAGGTGAGGCAACTCAATGGGTAGTCAATTTTGAAGGTAAACAAGTTCAATACATGTCCCTTAGACGTTATCCAGGCTTTTATCTTACAAGACGTCATATATGATAAACTTGGCCTCAAGGTTGTCATTTTCGTCCTTGCTCGCCTGTCTCTACTTTTTTACCACACGCGCGTGGAAGCGCACACAGTTTATAGATAATATTCGCTCCAGCAATAGATTTTGGAGACTACAGTTGCTGATGGAGTAGCCTTATAAGAGTTTTTGTCCACAAATTAAAGTGCTCTTTCATATACATGGAATCTACCTAGCTACTGTTCATAATGCAGATAAAACAATTCCATATGCCTGCTACAGACTCATCACATGTTTCCTACTTGGTGCCAGTCCCTTTAGTTTAAATATCCCCATCACTTGATAGCCAACTTGTGAGCAGTTGGGGAACATTGCGCCGGAATCTTCGCTCTTTCACCCCATCAGCGTGAAGGCGTTACACTCGTCACAACTTCGTGAGGGCATCAAGAAGATCATGTCATGTTAAGAGAGCTTGAAGTTGAAGGTACATTTACTTTTCTAAGTATGCTTTTAATTCTACCAATGGAAGACATATAATATGAACTTCAAATCATAGTTACCGTTAATTACATCTATTAGCCAGTACTGCACATCAAACATGCACTAACTCTAGTAATTGGTCGATTGAGGACTCTCTGATAAGCCCATAATTGCATGTTTTCAGGCAGAATTAAGAGATGAAATTCAGGTGGTCAGGACCATTTCACCTGTCTTTTTTGGTGCAGAAGACTTGTTGGGTGCCTGGTCTTAATTGCCCCTCTTAAATACGATGAGAATATTTATATTTCTGGGAATTCTTTAGGGGCACTGAGGTGGTAGTTTCTTTGTTTGTTTTTCTTCATTATATGCATTTTGCATTATGCTATATCTACATAGACATGTATCATATGTGCATTACATCTGAAATTTGGCTATTGTAATTGGAAAAGAGCTGGAAATATTGTTTCTTTGTAAAATTTGTCACTTTCATCTGTTGGAAAAGAAGTTCTCAGCATGTGGTGTTTCTCCTTTCATCATCATTGTCGTAACTCCTGGCCAATAGAAAGATATATGTAGTGCTCCATGCAATTACCGTTAATTTAAAAGTGACGTGATATATTTAGAGACATGATTAGGTATATATATATATATATATATTGTGTGTTAAAATTTATGTCAAGTGTTGTGTTAACACATAAATTGAAAAATCTTCTGCAAAACCTCCAAAAATACAGATTTAGATATGTCCACAATCAATCTGAAGATTAGGTTAACTTGTACAATTTAAGGATGATTCAACAATGACAACTGAAATTCCGTGTGATCAGGTGACAAACATAATATTATCAATCAAGATAAACTTCGAATAAACCATAGTCAATTGATTTTGTTTACCCACCCATTATAGGCCCGGACTCCATAGTCAATAGTCAAATGATCACCAGACATGTTCCAAACAGCTAATTTGCTTCTTGTTGAAGTACTTATATAAGCTAAATAAAGTCATTTAAGCAATGAAAAACTTGTATATATACATTTGGTAGGAGATCATTACTGGTAGAAAATTACTAAACAACTTTCAACTATTCAAGAAAAAAATTTGCTTTTGTTAGACAAGTAGACAAGTGACTCAAGCCACAGACATGCTTCATCAATAAGGGAACAAACAATGAAACAACATTAAAGAACAACTATTTATTTTCTTATTAAGCTCTTCCGATCTATTTTCTATTATTATCGAAATTCTGATATCACGACTAACAGAAAAGACTTGAGCCAACAAACAAGCATGCAGAACAAACTGTCTCATCACATGATCATCTCCTTAATTTGTACAAACATTACTATAGATAATTAATCAGTAATGATCAAATTAATTACTTAAAATTAAAGTGGGATATGTCTCCATTTGGGTAATTGCACAAAAGGTCCATACCTTTAAATATCCTTGTGCAATTGGTCCATACCTTTGAATTCTTGGCAATTTTATCATTACCTTCATGTTTTCTTAGCAAAATTCATCCCTAGTGCTAAATTAGTCCCTTATTAGAAGGGTATTTATGTCCACTTATACTTTAATATTAAAAACAATTGTAAGTAAAGGTTCTAAAATGATTAGCATTATTGAAAAATAAAAATAAAGCATTTTTTTAGATGAAGAGTGTAAATGAAGCAAGTGGTTGTGGTTGTGGTTTGATGTAAAAAATGACTGATTGAAATTACTAGTGAGATAGAAAAATAAATAACCTTTAGTTTTTTGTTCTTTTTTCCCCTCTCATTTTTAGTTTTTTTAATTACTTTTTCACTTTAAATTTTGTTTAATAAAAAATAATCAATAAAATTTAAATATTTGTTTGATCAATTATATACATATTGGGACCTTCTTTGCACATTTTCAAATTCTTAAGATGTAAGTGACAAAAATGCCCTTCGAATAAGGGACTAATTTAGCACTGATGATGAATTTTGCTAAGAAAATATTAAGGTATTGGTGAAATTGCCAAGAATTTAATGGTAGGCACTGATTGCACGAGAGTACTCAAAAGTAAGGACCTTTTGTGCCAATTACCCATCTCCATTTTGCATATTTATCAGAAAAGAAGAACTGAGAACAAAATTAAAGAGTGACAATTGCATGCTGCAGGGACTTTTTCTAAACTAGCAAAACGCAAAAGCCTCAATTTCCACTATATATATATATATATATATATATATATATATCTTGAAAAACAGACAGTTGTAGTATTGAACATTTATTAATTAAAACTGGTCTGGTCCCCATACATGTAGAAGATGAGGCGTGTGCATGAAAGAAGCATCACTTTCATGCAGAAAATTAAAGGAAGAAGCAATGCAGCAAATACGATTAAAGTGCAGATGACATCAGTTTGGTATGTGAACAGTGAGTTCTAATCATTGCTTTTTTCCCCCATTTTCAAACTTTTTTTTTAACTTTTTGGGGCAATACTGTACATGTTTTTCGAATCTATTCCTCATTACACTTCTCACTGTGCTGACCTCTGCTGTGCCTTTTCATTTTGCCGCTGCCTCCACCAATACAATGTAATTGGCATAAGGGTTATGAGTATTCTTCTTTAATTCCTTTACTAATTATTCCAGCTCAGTTTTCAAGTATTAAAATGAGCACCTCTTTAATTAGGTGGGTAGCCCTTAAATCCGAATTACTAAATAATCAAACAATAATAATCTGGTTAAATTCAAATATACTCCAAACTTGAAGTGTAATTGACATTTTTAGATTAAAATTAACAGATGAATAGATTAATACTCCCTCCATTTCATAGAAATAGTCCCCTTTCATCTTCAATATAGATCAAAAAACCTCCAACCCACCATATGTAGTATGTATTGATGCACGCCACGTGGATTTCAAATCCATGTGACGTGCATTGGATTTGAAATCCACGTGGCGTGCATCAATACATGCCACATGGGGTAGGAGATTTTGTAACAAAACCTTCGAAAGATGCTTGAATATTACCAATTTAAGCATACGAATACATGATTTTCTAAGAAAACAGATCGAGCTCTAAACTCAGAGCCCGATTTGTTTCTTTAGCCGCACTGGATCCAATTCAACAAAAATGCATATATGGCAAAAGATTTTGACAACTACACCAAAAAATGTCTCCAATGCAACAATATTCAATGCAAATGTGGCAACTTACTATTAGAGTCTTAGACAGCTAAAAAATTAGTTAGGGAAAGTGGACAATTGAAATAGATGAAAAATGAATAGTAGACTATTTTTATAAGACGGAAAAATTATTTATGAATATATATACGAAATTAGTAGACTTTTTTTTTCAAAAGTATTTTTGAAAAAACGCCAATTAAACTGAAGATTAATTTCTCGTTAATTTAGATAAAAACCATCAATTAAACGAATTAATAATTCAAGTCATTAGATTTGGGCGTTCTAGCTAGGATTTCAAGAATGGGAGGCAGGGATGTGTTGAAATCAGCAAAGAAATCTTAAATAGATTAAAGACTACTTTGAAGACCTAATAAAGAAGGGTCGTCACTGATATAGAGAACACACTCGTGCAATCTTGGGAAACATCCAAATAATGTCTCTAGCTCAGTCAAAGACAGATCTCATATTTTCATTAATTAATCAAGACGTCGCTTGGTTAATAGGTATTAATTATAATACAATAGATTTAATTTATTAATTGGTACTACTACAATACAATACATGTTCTTGTACTCCTCTCTGTCCCACAATGATATATAGAGTTGCATGTTTTCAAACACATTAAGAAAAGTAATAATGTTTGGAATATATCCTTTCTTTAATTACTAAATATCTCATTTTAATAATTTTATTTTCGTTAATAACAATGCATATATTAAACAATTATTATGGTTTATGTGGAAACTTATTTCAACTACATTCTAAAAGGAAAGTGATCTATATTTATAGGACGGACGGAAGGAAAAGGATCAAATACATGTCTATTTTTTGTGGGACTAGTAATTAGTTAATTTTTCTCTTTTAATCTTTTCCAAAGGGAAGAACAAGCAAGATCATGACTAAAGGGTACTCCCTCTGTCCCAAAAAGATATATAGTCTATGTCTCAAAATACCTACCGTTTTATTTTTGTGGGATGGAGAGAGTATTAAATAATTGTGATTACTTGGGAAATGGTTAATTTGTCCGTTTCGTTTTCTTTCTTTAATTAATTAATTGTGATTATATGGGAAATGCATGGGATCATTAGTTCTACTAGTGACATGTACTGCAAATCGACGTCAAATTAAAACCCCAAAATTATGGTTTCTTGATTGATTACAAGGAGGCTTTGGAATGAGTTGAGACAATTATAATTACAATAACAATACAAGTAAAATTAGCTAGCTAATAAAAAAGGGTCAACCAAGTTGAACGAGTGACCTCTATCTTATTCAAACTTAACTTCCAATATATATGGTTTGAGTAAAACAAGAATTTTTGGTTCTCCCAATGTACCATGATACATGTCGCTCAACAAAAGATCGTTTGGTACTCCAAGAGTACTAAAATTAAAATTTAGACAAATACAAACATGATTAGTTGCACCCTAAAAAAAACTTTCTTAATTTTTGTGAAAATCCTCTAAATGCAACCGCTATATATATTTGGAAGAAAAATTTCAACTACTCTCTCTCTCTCTCTCTCAGGGTACTAAAGACTTAGCACTCATCACCGAAAATTACGGAGGTTCTAATTAATCAATTAACTAGGCCGTATCATCTCTTTAGCGATCAGAATTATTTAACTCATTAGTACTCCTAAGAGCATCCGCAATGGAGATGTTAAATACTCCTTAGTTTGTCGAATAAGTAAAAAAAATTAGACTTTAAGTGATTGTTAAATTATGACATGAATGCATTTTAAATCTAGTTATTAATTATTGATATATTAGAGATGTTAAAATGAAGTGTTAAATTTAATTACAAACAAAAGTTAATTATTGGTCAAATTTTATATTTTATTTCCCCAAAATTAAATAGACAACAATAACTACAAGAAGTTAATGAAAGAATGTCACATTCGGTTGTTAAAATAGTTGTTAACTTTAACATCAAAATTAACTTGGTACTAATTAAAAAGATTCATTTAATAATTTTGTTAATACCTCCATTGCAGCTATATTTTTTAGTTAACTAAACAACATGTCACTAAATCTTGATTTAACACCTTCATTATGTGGATGTTCTAAATTAAGTATTAAATGAGGTCTTGTTTGGGACACAGAGAATATGATCATTTATGCTTTGTGAAATTGCACCATTCTCAAAACCCTAGTTTTAATTAAAGAACAAAAATTATTTATTGGTCTTGGAAACAGTTTTATGAGAGATCTTTAATTGAAAGAAATTTTGAGTTTATTGTCCTTTAAATATTCTTGATTATTCCATATCATACAATTCGAGATACTGTATTTTACTAGGTTATTGTGGATATGGGAAACAAACAGTAAACGCTATCTCCAAAGCATGTGTGCTGCAAAATCTTGGAACCATTTTGCTTCAGACTTAACAATTTTTCTTCTCTCTTTTTTTTGCCCTTCCCTGAAAATGGATTACCAAGAAATTTCATTGTAAAATTAAATGTAAAAGAAAACTGTTGAATCTATACATGGGTTTTTCAGTGGTCAGTTCGCTACTCTTGGACCAGAATTTTAACTTTTTTTTTTCCCTGTAATTTATTGCTCTCTATATCATTGACCCATAAGTGGGTTTTTTTCTCTATAAAAATACAAAAAGAAAAAAAAAAAAGAATACATGATCGTCCATCTATCTTCACAATTGTATACCATACATACAATCCTGCCATGGTCTTCTTCTCCAACACTTTTCGTGGATTAATTCCCACTAGGAAAAAGTGGAAGCCTGGTTTAGCTCTACTGTTGTAATTAATAAACAATTTCCTGATTTTCAAAACACTAATGAAGAGGCTTTTGTTGTGTCACTTTCATAAATCATCTCTCCTACTTGCCATCCTCAATCCTCCTATCTCCTCTTCCCCACTGCAACCCACTCCACTCCACGCCACCGCACCCACCCCACCCAACCCTCCCTTCTCTTTCTGTATGCAAATCTGTATATAGACAAGTAGTCACCCTACTGTGTCAAGAAATCTGAAGAAACCAGTAAACCATCAACTCAAGAATAATTTTCAGTTTTCTGGTGTAGCCATGAAAGAACCCTACTATAATTTCTCAACAACATGATCTCAATTTCATTCCTGTCCATTCACAGTACTATTCTTCTTCCTCAAACCCTTCTTCTTCTTCTTCAAAAGAAGCCCTTCCTCTTCTGAATAACCTAAATCTCACTAAAGATATTGAGCATCAGCCCTCTTGCCGTGCCATTGAAGATTACAAGAATTCAGATCCTAGCAGTGCGGGCTCTGATGAAAGTGCCGCCATAGACTTGAATATTGGGCTCTCTAGCCCTAGTTCTCAAGATCTGGGTTCCAAGACTTCCGCATCTGGAGACATGACAGAAAGAGATGGTGTAAATATGTTTTCAGGCTTAAACAAGGGTGAATACTGGATTCCAACTCTTTCCCAAATTCTCATTGGGCCAACACAGTTTTCATGCCACCTTTGTTCCAAGACTTTTAACAGATTCAATAACTTGCAGGTAAGCCATGAGCATTTCAGCACTAGAAACGACCTAATTAATTACTCTTAAGTATTTTATTCTTCTTGGTCTTTAATTGTCTTTTTCAAGATACACACACACACACACACGCATATGGACAAAAAAAAAAAAAAGGAAGCATCAGATCAAATTCAAGAATCAGATTTTCTTCTTCTGGGTTATAGATCAGTTTTCTTTCTTGCATTTTTCTGGGTTTTTGCAACTGAAATTGAATTAATTCTCTACCGAAAAATATTTCTTTTGGGTAATGAGAGTTCAAGTCTTAGAATTTGTTTCTGTTCAAGTCCAGGCATGGGTGTGATCAGCCATCATTCTACAGAAAACTCCTGACATATCAAGAACATATTGAAGTGATCTCCATATAGAATACTTAATATAATTCTGCATGTTTATTGTATAATTTATTCCTGTGTGTTGCTCTCTTCCGGCCGGTTCGACATGACAATCTGAAATTTGCAATTGAATTCTGAATCCCTTCTTCTCTCACAAAGGAACCCTTGGATACTCCTAATTCTTCCATAATAGTCTTTCTTCTTTAAACCAAGCCAGCATACCAAAATTAAAATGGACTCAATTGTGACCCCAAGTTTATTGAGAAAAGATTGAAACTGTAATTGATATTATTAATCATCTTCACTTAAAATTTTACTATGAATATCTAGTATTTTGTGACTTTTGAGTTTTACTCCCATCAAATTGATGAATTCTCAAGCATCGACTTTCTTCCCTTCACAATGGAGAATTCTAAGGCACAACTGATCATTCCTGGCCTCATATCGCTTAATCTTCTCCATCGTTCTAAACACCCCAAAAAAAAAAAAAAAAAAATGGAGAAAAAAACTCAAAACTCAAAACTGAAACACGAAGAGAACAATGCCCTTACATTTTTCTCTCTTCTTTTTGTGGGGGTTGGTATTGATTTTCAGATCTTGGTGTTTACTGGTTAGATGTTTTTCACCCTTCTGAACACAGCAAAAGTTAAAGTACTTTCACTGCATTAAATTACTGATGCTTGCCGGTCCGTAGGTACAATTTCAGCACAATATATATTCTGTGAAAAGCACATACATTGGAGTAATTTTACATGATAAACTCTCTGTATCACTTCACTGCAAGTACTGACCTTAGGTCTTAATGAAATCTTTACACTATGAAACCCAAAAAAAAAAAAAAAAAGCAATATAGTTTAGAAATCTTTACAGTTTACACTATGAAACCAAGAAAAGCAATAGTATATTTATACTTGGCCAGTGCTTTTACCTCTCAAACCCCCCACCCTTCTTTTCAGTTGTCTTCATGTTTGTGTGTGCGGTTGTTGACAGTAAAGTGCATGTCTCTGTGTCGATGTTTTGACTGTCTGAATGTATATCTGATGAATAGTCACTATTTTATCATTTGGAAGTTTTCATTTATGAAGTTTTATGGAAGGAAGGAAATGATGATCATCCGTTGAACATAAAATTTGTATTGTCTTTAAATGTTCTGATAGCTCAAACTTTTAGATCAGTTTAGACGACCCTTTAACAGCTGGTTTTACATTAATTTCATAAATTTGTTTTTAGATGCACATGTGGGGACATGGATCACAGTATCGAAAAGGGCCGGAATCTTTAAGGGGAACGCAACCAAGTACAATGCTAAGGCTACCATGCTATTGTTGCGCACCGGGATGCAAACACAACATCGATCATCCAAGAGCGAGGCCTCTGAAAGATTTCCGAACCCTCCAAACTCATTTCAAGAGAAAGCATGGGAACAAACCCTTCCTGTGCAGAAAGTGTAAGAAGCCATTTGCAGTGAAGGGTGATTGGAGAACCCATGAAAAGAACTGTGGCAAGATTTGGTATTGCATCTGTGGCTCTGATTTCAAGCACAAAAGGTCTCTCAAAGACCACATTAGAGCCTTTGGACTTGGCCATGAAGCAACCAGAATTCAAAGTACTGATTTTGAAGAGGAGGATGAATCAACTTCTGAGATTGAGCTCAAATAATGATCACTTTTAATTTGGGCAGCTTATTGTTTCAGTACTCATAGACTAGTTGTTACAGTATATTTTTAACTTGAATTCTAAAGATCCATTAGTCACAGTGTGTGCCATCAAATAGAAAGAAGCATGGAGAGTGTTTGTCTTACAAAATGCAGATTTTCACATTGATTTATAGAAGGGAAATTTGACAAGAAGGGAAAATCGAGGCCGGATGCATCCTTGTTCCTGTCCTCAACAGGCTGTATATTTTTGGAGAGATTTCATAAAACCACCGAAGACAATTCTTCCTTTGCAGCTTCAAATGTTGAAATGCAGCATCAGCACCCCGGCCAACCAAAAGCAGAATCTTCGTCCCCTCTTAAAGTAGCCATTCTGGATCAATGAAGTAAAAATGAGATATTGTGAACAGTTTTATTGTTTTTTGTTATGATCAAGGAATGCTTAACAAGGAATAGGGAGTGGGAGATTTTACCATATCATCAATTTTCGATGGCCAAATGTGATGTCTTCTTTCTTATCATGTGGTAGGTATCTTCTTTCGATTCTATATATACGCACAAAGGCGGGGAGGCGGACGAGGCCCTCAACTCAGGCCCAATTTTTTGGGAGAGCCCAAGAAACACACTCCCTCTCACAGACTCACACACAATTAGGCCGGGGCGTCGGCCTGTTCGGGTCGGGTTCGGACTCAACCTGAACCCGACCCGACATAGTCGGGTTGGTAGATTTAGAACCGAGCCGGCTCGACTCGGTTCTGAAACCCAACTCGACTCGAGTCAACTCGGGTGGACTCGGCTCGAGTCGGTTCTCGGTTTTGGGCCACAGAACAGCCCAAAATTAAAAAACAAAATCGGCCAAATATCGAGAAAAGGCCCAATTCGTGGCCTACACAATACAATTCACAATCAAAACCCTAATAACTCATTAGTCATTACTATAGAGCCAAAGGGTTCATTCATTCACACAACAATACAACATCACACACCATTTCCTTCTAACCCTACGCTCTCTTGTCTTCCCAAAATCCAAATCATGAAGAATTAAAGCAGCGGACGACAGCAGCGGCGTAGAACAACAGCAGGCGGCGGTGGCAAGCGGAACCACCAGCGCGGAACGGCAGCAGCAGCGCCAACGGCTGCCCGGAACAGCAGCAGCCCCAGCGGTAGAGCGGAACGGCAGCAGCGCCAGTGGCGGTGCGGAATGGCAGCAGCAGTAGCGAAACAGCAGTGGAACGAGAGCAGTGGCCCTGGCGGAATAGAGGGCGGTGACGATTGACGACGACATTCATTGGAGGATTGGAATTGAAGGTCTTAGGGTTGAGTTGTGATTTGTGTTTGCCAGTGAAATTGAGTTGCGAACTTGTGAGTTGTGATTTTAATTGTGAATGTAAATTGAGACTTGAAGTTCTAGCCTCTAGGGTTCATGAGTGGAATTTGATGGGATTTGGAAATTTGCTTGATGCGTGGGGATGAGAACGTGTGTTAATGCGTAATTGAATAACAAAACAAAGAAAATCTATGACTTGAACTTGTGAGTGTAGTTGGTTGGCCTTGTGTGAAAATATGATGAAATTCTCCTTAAAACTAAAATATCAAGAATTAAAGGCAATTTTAAGGTAAAAAAATAAAAATAAAAAAATATAAAAATCGGGTTGACGGTAGCCACCAGACTCGGGTCTACCGAGTCGGGTTAAGTGGGTTGACCCGGGTTTTACCGAGTGAACCTGGAACTGACTCGACCCGGTCGGGTTCACCCTATCTCCAATCTGCGGCTAACTTGTTTACTGTAGCAATCCGATCCGACTCGACCCGGTCGGGTTCACCCTACACACAATTCTTAGAGTATCTCCAATAACACACCTTATGTACAAGGATATTGTGAAAGTAGTGTGAATTGTAAAAGTAATCAAATATGTAGCTATTAATTATTGGTTTAGATGGTGGTTATAAGGAAAAATAAATAAATAAATAATAATAAATTATGGATAGACAATGTCTAACACACTATCTAAAATCTAGATGTATACAGTGCGCTAGGCGTTGTTCATGTTTTCATTTGCCACATAAGATTTTATGACATCGCTATAAAATTTTTGTATTCACAGGGCCATAGGAGATGCTCTTAGTATTGGACCTAAATAATACAGGCTTTATATTGTAATCGAGTAATTGCTACATTAGATGCAATTATGTATAATTTTCATAAATTCTTATTTTCTCATTTTTTTTTTCAAAATGGTAATTCCAATTGCTTTTGATAGATCATTCACACCGTTTTTTTTTTTAAATAATAATGGACATTCGCAACATATATACTTTGATATTTCTATTTGACTTTGTTTGGATAAATTTTTTAAAAATGAAGTCAATAAAATCCATTTATGGCTCTGTAATTTAATTCATACTTTCAATATATCTTAAAGGTTAAAATTCTTGCCAATGCCCAATTGGTCTAGTGGCATCTAAGTGAGTTTCTCTTACCTTATATTTAAAATTCAATTCCCCTTCTGACATTTTCTTTGTAATATTATTTAAAAAAAAACACACTTAAGGTGCCTTATTTTGATGTATCAAAAATGACAAAATATGCAAAATGGGGAGGGGCAAAAAGGAAGAAATAAACTATATATCATATATGACAAAGACGCGGACTTTTATGTGGAAAAACCTCCAATATACAGGGAAAATGCCATTTTTTCAGGCTATCTTTGAAAAATTTTTGTTCTTTTAAAATTTAGATAGTCAATTAGTTCCTCCCCAAAAGAACTAAAAGATAATAATAACAACCACAAAAACAATAATAATAATAATAATCTATTTTCATAAAATTTTCCGAAAACGCGTTTTCAGTTTTGGTAAGATTTTCTTACTATATATTTTTTTCTTTTTCCGATATATCAATTCTCAATTTCCATATACTATTGTTTCCTTAATTTATTCCTCTCTCTTAAAGAGTCTTTATACGTTTAGAACTCAAAAACGTGCCTTATCTTTCTTTTCTCACCATCGATGGACCCAAAAATTTTGTGAAACAAAATCACACGGTTCCAATTAACGTGTTTTCCTAATTTGTGTTTCATATTTTTAGATTATTATTATTGATGATTGATATTACTCCGATAATTAGAAAGTTTTGTGAAACAAAATCACACTCATTCAATTAATCCTAATCTACGCTTCATATTTTTATATAGGTAAAATGATACATGGGTGGGTACGATCAGATACGAGTATCATGGTACATATCTAATACGCAATATTAGACTGTTGAATGATAATATCGAATGAACATAAGCTAGATTATTTAAAAAGTAAAGTAAAATAAAATATTAAACGGGTACATAAGCGAGTTTGTTTATCTAGAAAAATATTAATCAAATTATTTTTCTTTATTTCCCTGGATGTAATTACACAAACTCAAGATAATAAGAATTTTATAAAAATCAAGGAAATTCTTTGTCTTAAACAAAGTATGCATAATCATCAATAATGAAAATATTTACATTTTTACAACAAATAATTTTACTCCTTTTATTTTCTTATATAAAAATATATATGAATAAAGATTAAAAACACACAATAAGCAAAAAGGGAAAAAATTTAAATTGCAAAATACTACCAAATATTGAATGTCACTTAACTTGATTTTTCTTATGTATTAAGTAAAATTTATTTACTGAAAGTTAAGGACATATTCATATTTTACCCTACTTTATAAACTAAAATTGAAAAAAAATAAAATTTATTTATATTTTCTAAATGGTATGTAATGTGTTACAAAATATAATATATCAGGTGTGATTTGTTAGTCATAAACAATGGTAATTCTGTCTAAAGAAGTAATTTTTTAATTTTTTTTCTAATAAAAAGTATGTTTTGTTAATACTAAATGAAAAGAATGGTATAAATTATAATTTCCAAAACACGGTATGTAAATTGTAAGTACAATGTAAATATAGTGTGTATTTTGTAAATTACTCTTATAATTATTACGCCTCTAAAGATTATATTATTCTAAAATTATATAACTTTTTTAAAGATTATATTATTTATTTGGAGCAGTTCCGCTTACCAATCAAAATGACAAATAATTTTGACAAAGAACCACACCC
>CAVNYN010288731.1:0-15238 GCA_963692815.1 Nyctanthes arbor-tristis | reverse complement strand
TCTGATGATGAAATTGCTTATATAAAGTATGTTCATTATTCTAATACTATTGAGTTAGTGATGTATCTCATAGTATGTACTAGACCTGACATTACTTTTGTAGTCAGTACCTTGAGTAGGTTTATGTCATATCCTAGGGCTCAACACTAGGAAGCCCTGAAATAGCTTTTGAAGTATCTCAAAGGGACTGTAACTGTGGGTTTGCTATACGGTAAGTGCTCTGAGGGTACAATTTTGAAGGGGTATGTAGATGCAAATTATGCAGCTGATAGAGATAATAGAAAGTCTGTAACTTCTTATGTGTTTGCGCTGTGTAATAGGTACGTGAGCTGGAAATCTCAGCTTCAGCATATTGTAGCTTTGTCTACTACTAAATTTGAATATATTGCCATTACTGAGGCAATAAAGGAAGCTTTGTGGCTAGAAGGGTTACTGTCTTAATTGAGATATACTCAGGAAAAGGTGACCATATATTCTAATAGCCAATCAGGTTTTAATCCTGTGTTTCATGATAGGACTAAGCACATTGATGTGAGACTTCACTTTATTTGAGATTTATTGACTAAGAATGTGTTGTTTCTGGACAAAATCCCCTCTCAATTCAATCCAGCAGACATGGAAACAAAGGTGCTCCCATTTCCTAAGCTTAGGTCATGTTTAGCTATGTTAAATATTGACAAAGGGTAAAAGTTGTATATGTTCCAATTTTCCTATTTGCTGTTTTTGTTTTTCTTTTCTTGGTGTAAATTTAAACTGTTTTAAATATTGTGTTTTTCATTTCGCAACTATGAGAGGCTCAGTTGCCAACCCTGAGTTCCTGGTTTTAGTAGAGCTACCTTCGTAGTATACGTTCAAGGTGGAGGTATGTGAATTTTGTGAGCCCAACTGTCACAACCCTACTAATTTTTCCATGTTCTCGAATTATTTACATCGGTGAACAAATTCATTGGCGGAAGTATCAATACAAACAGCGCGAACAGAACATACAAAATGAATAAAATTGTTTTGTCTTGATAATGCTAATTACTTAAACTAACAAGTTATATTTTAAGAATCATTGCAACTTGATTTCTCAATAAAATGCAAAGAACTCAATAAGTCATATTAGTATGTATATTTCATTGATTACCAAAACAAGCACAATTAATCTAGTCAATACAAATTATTGGAAAACTGTTATACTGAAAGGTAAGTTGCCAAACTAGAAATACATTTATAGAGAGGCAGGCATACTTATTAACATAAAAGGTGTTAAATTTATAGTGGCTTCAAAGAAAAGGCTTCCATGGCATGCACAATTCTACTCATGTTCATGGATATGCTTCAACTCCTGGCTTGCTTCTTTATTTTCTTGCGTTCAATCACCTACAAAATTGTAGAAAATAGGAGTATGAGTACATAGTACTCAGTAAGTAACAAAAGCCTTTGATTCACCTTTCCATTTGAAGGATTGATTTTCAAGAAAACTATTGAATGCGCAAAGCTTTTCAATGCAAAATAGGGCCCTATCACTAGTTAAACTACTACCCATAGTGCGTGCAGATTCATATCAATTCAATTATAATATGTACAATTAAGTGGATCCACATTGAATCTTAGTTGACCCTTACGTATTGGAATTCCACAAAGCAATTCAAATACAAAGCAAATACCACACTAATCGTCGTCCATCTCTATATCATTAGATGGCTCCCAGTATCGCAACAAAATAAAGCCAATACAAAACAGGTAGAGGAACTAGTGATTCAAATGTAATAAATAAATCTTTCTTTTCAATGTATCAAAATCCATGTTCATCTCATGGAATACTTCAATCAAAATTCATGCTTTTCATATCAAAACTTCATAAATGCTAAAAGGGAATCAAAGTATTAATTACTCACCTCTTTAACTTGATTTTTCCAAAGATTCTTTGAGTTGTTGACAAATATCCTCAAAACCTTCATTTCTACACTTAACTAAACTCTTCCATTAACTATGTGCACTACTTAATGAATCAAGACTTAATTCAACTCTTCAAGTAAGGATTGTTTAGTTTTCTTGTTTGGGCAATGCACATTTGAAACCATTTTAAAATCAAGACCACTGTCATATGTTTATAAAATTCTCCTAAAATGTAGAAAAACTCATATAAGTTCATTATATATGAAATTGAGCTCAAGAAAATTACATTGGGAATACCAAAATATTTTTCATCCAACCAAAAATCTGTTCTCGGGTCTATCTGTCCATCCTCACAAAACATGTCATAAAAACTCCTACCGTTCTTCAAATGGTGTCATTCAAATTCCGGACGATAGAGAACACATAGGATCTCATTTTCCAACTTGTATCTTGCTAAAATTCAACATATACTATCAGTTATAACATTCTAAATTTGGGAGGGCAGAAACAACATACATAATAATTCCAGACCTAAATTTCTCTTATTAAATTCATATATACATATTTGGCTCCTTTGTATAATTATTGCAAGCTTACTTCTTCTTACAAGTTGTAATGGTATAATTTATTAAAGTCTCAAATACCTTTTAATAATAACAATACTAATTCTTAGCCTTAAACAAAGTTTCCATGTTTCCATTAAACATTAGATTGCTCTTTTCTTCCTTGTATTTATTCTAGATTTAGTATAGTTTTACAAATGATCATAGTATCCCATGCTAATTAATCTTCAGTTATCACTAAACATTACAATAATTTCTACCATTGTAAGCAAAATTTCCCACCTGATTGATGAATATATATATATATATATAGACATACCAAACCTTTTATATCTTCCATATCTAAACTAAAAATTCTTATCCCTTAGCTTATAGAAAACAACATATGCCATGGTTATAGTATTAATTTCACAAGAAATTCCATATACCTTAAATGAAAATTACATCTTAACCTTATATGAATTAAAGCTTAAAACAATAACACTTGTTTAAGTTCTTGATTTCTTCTTATCCCAAGTTTCTTCCATTTCCCTTTTTTTTTTTGGCTCTCCTGAACTCCCTCTCTCGGGTCTCTCTCTCTCTCTCTCTCTGGTGTATAAAATGGCCCAATTCCATGAAATATCCAGATATTTAGGAAAATTTCACCCCAAAGCCCTCAGCTTCTTGCTATCTTCATTTAACTACCAAACTTGTAATATAATTCCATATCAAACCCAAACTTATTTAATGGCTTAAATGATAACGCTAAAAATAAAAATTAATTCATCTTAGTCCAAATTTGATATTGACTTAATATATTACACCTTTGACTTTGACGGGCAAAGGTTGAAGTTTGAAAATAGCATGGCAGGTCGTCACATTCCCATTCTTGGCATTAAATCGTGTAACCTTCCCAAGTAATTCTCAATCGTTGTCATTATCAAAATACTATCATTTTGCTAATTCTTTGTTAAGTTTATTGTGGGATGTTACACCAACTCTTCAGGCCTTCTTATGTTTCGGCCCAGTCACTTGAGTCCGGCCCATGAATGTTGCCTAAGCCCTCAGCCGTTGGATTCTCAAGATTAAATTTCAGCCGTCACCTAGGGGTATATATTGTGTCTAGGGTTAGGGTTAGGAGCAGTTGTACGTATTTCATCTTAGCAACCTTTACTCTCTCTGTGTTCTCTCTCTCTCTCTCTGTCTGTCTCTCTCTCTCTCACACAGAGAAAATAAGGGTTCTTTGTCTTTAGGTGGCGTTTCCCTTCTTTATGTGCAATCTCTATATGTAAGATCACTGTTTCCTCTAGTAAAGATTGTTGTTGTAGTAAGGTACGATCTTTGTAATTAGTTGGATAGGGTTTTGCATTTCTGACTTGGCAGAGACACGGTCTATGTAATTCATTTCATTCCTTGCTCTAGTGGAACCGGGGCTTTTGTTGGCAAAGCCTATTTAAGGAGGGGAAACATATCACTACTACAGAAATGCACAAAAAAATTGGAAATACGCGTCGGTTTTTATAAGAAGGGATGCGTAAACAAAACGTGGTGGCAAAGTTAAAATTAATGCCTAAAAATAGGTGTCGGTCCTTTACTAAGAACCGACACCCAAAAGTAGCTTGAACTATGAGCGTCGGTTGCCATATGGCAACCGACGCCTATAATACACCTAGGCGTCAGTCCCTTACTTAGACTGATGCCTAAAAATAACAAAGGCATCGGTCCCATTAAGGGACCTACGCCCATTTATGTACAAAACATGCAGCCGTAGATCCCCTTTTGAAACATTCTACACTTAACGTTTTGAACTCCCGCTTCTCAGAAAATCTAATTTCAACCAAATTTCAACCATTTGAAGAGTAACTTTAGCTCGTTTTAGTGTTGAATCACATTACGAAAATTATTTCTCCCCATATCGACCCCCAAATTCTCCACCCAAGGAACCTCTCCGGTGAGCAACGGCTGCGGTACGGCGCGCGGTGGTAATGCCACTCGATTTTTCTTCTTCTTTGTACTTTTTGGTCTTATGATTCATGTCTCCACTGATTTCTTTGTAGTTTAAAGCGAAAATCGTTCGGAGACGGCGGACAGCCGGCAGACGGTGAGTGAAGTTCTCGTGCACTGCCTTTTTTTTGGAAGTAAAGGTACGATCGGGTTCAGATCAATTGTGCCCAGGGCTGAAATGCGAGATAAAGCACACCTCCTTGTCTTGCAGCACCTTACTGTAGTTCACCCATATATAGACGAGCACACTTTGATGTTAAGACGTCAAAACCCTTCGAAAGGTGAGATGCGGCTGACTAATGAACATAATCGCACATTTATAACATGGTTCAGAGATATAGTGCTCCAACAGCTGTCCCACACACTGACGGTGATTACCAAAACAATAAAATGGTTGGCCTACAGCCCTAGAGTGGATGTTTCTTCTTGTGAGGGCTATGATATTAATGGATACACATTTTACACTAAAAGTCAGGATGATAAGAGCATGATGCAGAACAGTGGAGTGGCGTTAATAGAACTTTCATCAGAATATTCCAATGTCAATCATGGGAGGCCAGTTGATGCAGCAGTGTCGTATGATGGTGTCATTGAAGAAATTTGAGAGCTTCACTACAAGGTTCTGAAGGTACCTCTTTTTCGATATAAGTGGGTTGAAAACCGCCGGGGTGTTCAGGTTGACGAATTAGGTTTCACTCTGGTAGACTTTGGTTGGTTAGGCTATCTTGATGATCCTTTTATACTTTCTTCACAAGCAAAACAAGTCTTCTACATTGTTGATCCTGTTGAACCTAAGTGGCCAGTCGTCCTTCAAGGCAAGAGACGTATAGTTGGTGTTGATGATGTGGTCGACGAGGAAGAGTATTATCAATTTGACGAAACCCCTCCATTTTCTGTTGGTATATAACATGTACCTACATGGGATGATAACATAGACACAAATTACATGCGTTCTGATCATGAGGAAGGCATGTGGGTTGACCACCATGCATGATAGCATCGTCATGTAAGATCATTGGCATTTTGTGTTATAAATGCATTGCTAATTATCTCCTACATAATCGCTAGTATCTTGTTGTTTTACTTGTAACTTTGTTCGTTACACTCGTATAACTGTGGTTGTGTTGGTTCTTATATGCAGGTAGAGACGTAGAGTGAACGCTTTTGATGTCAGACAACTCAGGTACAACAGGTGAGGAGGCTAGCAGTAAAAAGAAGCGGACGAGAGGTCCATCAACTTGTAAGAAAAAGAAACAGAAGGATGCAGCGGTTGAATTGGACGAGTTTGGGCAGCCTATCGGGCTTTTTGCTTTAGAGTTTGGCAAGTACGTGGGGAGTGTAGTTCGAATCCATGTGCATATAAACTATAAAGATTGGAAATCATTTGAGCGATCCCTTAAGGATCTCATATGGGAAGACGTTAAAGTATTTGAATGAATTTACATAGTTTAATTTGTTACCAAAAATGAGTTTACATTGTCCAATCAGTTAATGTGTATATTCTTCTCTTACAGACAAGATTCAAACTCGAGAATGGTGATTTGAAGCATGTTGCATTGATCGATGCTGGGAGGAGATTGAAGGACTTCCGGAATAAGGTGGTCAAAAAGCTCATCAATGCGAAGCACAAAAAATATAGTTCTCCATGTGATCTTTATAAGGGGATCATTTCGCCATATCCGTAGGATCAGTTCAAGCAGGATCACGCCACTCCAAAGCTCATGGTACCATCTAAAACAAATTTTATATTACTGTCTCAGCATTAGATAAACAATAAAGCAGTTGGTAAATTCACTTTCAGGAGAAAAGCAGTAAGGCGAGGCTGAGTCAAGCGCAAAATGAGCACCCACACTTTTTAGGCTCCGCTGGTTATACTCATAGGAGGGCAGAGTGGGCAGTTGTTGACCCCCTATCTTCCTCATCATCATGTGGGTCAGTTAGTTCGAATGATCGTAGCCTAGACTTGGCTCGGGCAAGGTATCAGAAGGGTCTCGATGGAAATTATTTTATGCTGAATGATAAAACCAAGGTGGTTTTTGAAAAAATTGTAAGTATACATTAATAATTAATTTTCTCTTTGTTTAATTTACCCTTTATTCGCCTGTACCGTATTTTTCTTTTTTGTTTAAAACAGAAAGAATTGCACGAGGATGCCATTAAAGGGGCATTTGTCCTAAAGAGACAGTGGGATATATTATCGGTGGCACTCGACAAAGAGGAGCACTCTGGTCGAGTGAGGGGTTACGGTGGATACGTTAGTGTGAAGAACGTTTATGGACACCCTGAAGAGCTAAGGGCCCGAATAAGTGGGGTCGTGTCGGTAGAGGATATTCGAAAGGTCATCCAATCAGAGATGGAGGCCAGCATCACTGAGAGAGTAAAGAGAGAGACTATGACCCAGATGCAGGCTCACATTGATATGATGCAATCACAGATGGCCTCTGTTTTCCAACGCTATGGCATTGAAATGCCCTCGCAATTTCATACAGGAGAAATACCTACTGCAACGAGTCCTTCAGTCAAACCAATGACTCCCACCAGTCGGCTGATCCCCTGCCAGCTCTTGACATTGAGGTATTCATAGCGTTTCGTTATGTCGACGTTCAAATTCATTCCAATAGTTATAGCTAACGTTATTTTGTTGTGTATTGAATATCCAAAGAAGCCAACCTCATGTCGTCTCGCCCTTGATTGTGATGGCGTAACTAAAATTGTAGCGGTGGGTAGATTTATCCACTCGAAGCTACTATGTTAGTGCACGGTGCACTGTTATTGCCCGGTCACTACAAAGTCGTAATTGACCGTGTGTATGAAGATGCGCTCAGTTATCTTCTTCCAGTGGCAAATTCATATGCCCAGCAATTGGTGGATATAGGTAAAGGCGGTTATACTCAGTGGCCCGGACATTTATTGATGTTAGGCGAGGTAATTAGTTGACCTTACAGAATAAACTTTTCTGGATTTTGGATTCCTAATTAACACTGATGACAAACAAATTTTCACTGTAGGAACCGTTACCTGGGCAAGCATCACCAAAGGGAAAAGGCAAACAACACGTGAGTTTTGATGTTTCCTCTACTCGCCCTAATCTCGTTGACGATGCAACATTGGTTTCCCTAACTCCTAACCTCAAAACGTTGCATGATCTGACTATTAAACTCCCACTCTATAGGGATTTCTTTGAGGTGCCGAACGGGAGAGATGTGTTTCTCTACCCCGACTAAATGGACAGTGAAATTAGTGTTTCAGTCATTGATATAACCGACTTGCTCAACATGCACTGGTTGAACGCACCTATTTTACAAGTTTGGGCAATGTAAGACTTCCTCGATCCCTCACAATTAAGTACATCGTATAATTTTTAATTTGACATTTCATATTTAGTATAATGTATTTCAGGTACCTACACCATTTGTGCAACCCATTCGAGATTCAAAATATCGGGTTTCTTTGTCCATTGCTGGTCGGGGCAATCAATCATGAAACAACACAACTGATGATTTACGAGTACATGCTCTACGCAGTGGGAAACATGATGGATAAAAAGTACATTCTCGCATTGTATTTTATAGGTTAAAATCATTGCAACTATTTATTTGTTATTTTGCTTTAACCTAAATTTCAGTTATTTGTCGTTAAATATTCAAATTTAAATTCTTATAAAATATTCCAGAAACCACTGGATGTTGCTGGTGCTATGTCTATTACGCAATATGGTATACTTCTTCGACTCTCAGGAGGTCAACAGGCGTGACATGCCTATCAAACTGTAGTTATCTGTGTAAGCAATTATCATTAACTATTGTATATTATTCTTTTTTTTTAAATTTCAACTTGTTTAAATTATATATCTGTATGTGTCTATATTATAACTCTAGGGTGCTTAAAGGGTTTCTTTGTCCATTGCTGGTCGGGGCAATCAATCATGAAACAACACAATTGATGATTTATGAGTACATGCTCCACGCGATGGGAAACATGATGGATAAAAAGTACATTCTTGCACTGTATTTTATAGGGTAAAATCGTTGCAACTATTTATTTGTTGTTTTGCTTTAACCTAAATTTCAGTTATTTGTCGCTAAATATTCAAATTTAAATTCTTATAAAATATTTCAAAAACCACTGGATGTTGCTGGTGCTATGTCTATCACGCAATATGGTATACTTCTTTGACTCTCAGGCGGTTAACAGGCATGACATGCCTATCAAACATCAGTTATCCGTGTAAGCAATTATCATTAACTATTGTATATTATTCTTTTTTTTTAATTTCAACTTGTTTAAATTATATATTTGTATGTGTCTATATTATAACTCTAAGGTGCTTAAAGGGTTGTGGGCGTCAGGGAAGATAGTGAAGAAAAGGCTCATGTGGAAAACAATCAAGGTATGAAAATTATCCACTAAATGTTACAATAACTATTGAAATTTCAACTTTTAGTGATTTAATTACTAATATTTATTTTAAACTTGTTCGAAATTTTAGTGTGCTCAGCAACCCGAATCTGATGAGTGTGGCGACTGTGTGATGAGAAATATGTACGAGATAGTCACCAAATATGCTGGTTTGAAAAAATATCTTGATAAGGTATAAATATTTATTGAATACTAATGATTATCTAATTTAAATTGTTTTCATTTTATTACAAAGTATAATTATATTTCTTTTTCATATTTGTAGGGATATGAAATGCGATCATATATTCAATCGAATATAGATGAGGTTCGAGAATTATGGGCAGAATACTTTCTCCAAAATTGTACGTGATTTTTGTTTCTAACTATTGATTATAGTTAGATTCCTATGAAAACGATGATAATTAGAGGAGTATATGTATAGTCTTATAGTAGTTATTGATTTTTGGACTAGCTTTGTTTATATTTAATGCTTAGTTTTATGTTAATTCAATTGTTCCGTATTTACAGTAGCTTATTTGTAGTAATATTTTTAGATTCATATTTATATCAAGTTGATAATAATTGGTTTAAAGTGCATATAAATTGTTGGTGGAAGTGGTGTTGGTGTTGTTTTTTCTTGCATTTGCTACTTGTTGGCTACTTGGTGGTGGTGGAGGTGTGTATAAATTGGGCTACTTGTTGCTTGCATGTGCTGTTTTGTGGTCACATGAAAAATTGGCAAAATTTGATCAATGCAATTTATATTAAAAAAAATTCGTGTCGCTAATAACCGACGCCCAAAATATTTTTAAATAAAAAAATATATATTTTTCAATATGGGCGATTTTTTTTTTTTAAACTATAGGCGTCGGTTTCTAAATAACAACCGACTCTATAGTAAATTTTAGGCGTCGGTTTTAGGTTAACAACCAATGCCTTTTTCTAGTATATACGTCTGTTACTTATGCATCTACGCAGAAACCGACACCTATTATTTATAACGACCGACGCCTAAGTGGCTTTTCTATAGTAGTGTATCACGGTGTTGTCTTTTCTTGCTCATTTTACTTTCTGTTCTTTTGTTTCTGTGTATTCACTAATCTTGGGAGGTTTTGTGTGTTTTTCCGCAAGAGTGGACCCAAAAATTTTAACAAGCACCAGCTGAGGTCTCTAGGGCTTTGGTTGGACCAACATTAACAAAGTAGCAAACTAGCAACATCCTCTTAACATGAAAAACCAAGCCATACAAAATGTTTCCATGTAATGTATCAATTAGTGGTGTTACAAATTACCAACCACAAACTATAGGTTCTATTTTATGGAATTCTATTTTATAGAAGAATTCCCACGACAACCACACAAGGATCCCTCCAGATGCATCCACTCCCCAAATGTCTCAATTTTCATGTATATTTACACTCTTAACAATCCACCTTTTTTTTTTTCACAACGTAGGAGGGTAATAAATTTTTCTTTAACAAAATTGGTGCTGTGAGCTTGTCACGGGTTCTCTTGGATATCCTCAACAATTTTTGTTTAATTGGTCTTTACCATGCAAATATCAGCCTACTCTTATTAGATGTAGTGAAATAAATTGAAGCCCGAGGGAAGATCTATGAGTTCAAAGATCATTAAAGCTACTATGCCGATGATTCAGCTATAGAAATGCAGTAAATTGTCCTTTGGTTCTTTGAAATCAAATTTCAAATGGTCTGTTGTGAATTGGATGCAACCTGTGAATTGCTTTAAGCTTAATATGATGGTAGTTGGAAAGAAGTTAACAAAGTTGCTATTGGTGGACTTAGAAATTAAATCAGCATAACAATGTTATTTTTGCTTTTTGTCCCAGCTTCATAACTGTTCCATGCTTCCATTGTAGAGGCAGAGCTTAAAGCTATTCTGGTAGGAATTCAATTTTCTAAAGAAAAGAATATCACACAGTTCAGTATTGAATCTGATTCACATGTGGATGTTTCTTTAGTTAATCCCCATGAAGGGGGAACTTGAGGTAATCTGAGATGGGTACTTTTGGATAAAAATAGAAGGTATATTCAACCGAAAAATAACCGAGAATAAAGGTTGGCACTTTATCCTATTGAGATTCATTTATTTGTTATTACTCTAACTATTTAGAGTAGTTGATTTATCTCTATCGCCGCAACTACTGGGGTTGTGAGTAATGAAGTTGATGTAGTTCGGATAGTATATTGAATGGAACCACTATATATGAATTTAATTCTATAACAATATGGATGTACTCAAGAATTAAATTCCATCAGACAATTTGATGTGGTCCGGATTAGTCCCATTTTTGAATCAGAGCAAAAGCAAGTCAAATTTAATGAGATTTTTGAAATATTGGGTTAAATTAGCCACTTTGGAAGCTTTGGGGGACCTTTTTATACTAATGTTGAAGCATCGGAGCTCGACTGATATTTTAAGGACTAAATTGTAAATGTTGAATTCTAGAGTTCACCACTTTGATTAATGAAGAAGTGTCAAAGTCGATCTATTTAGTTGGAAAAATATTCAAGGCACCACGAATTGAGCTTGAGGGTCAAAACAATCATGAAAAAGAGGTTTTAGACTGATTTAGATCAAATATGGAGCTTCAGGGACTTTTTTTGCAAATTATGGCACTTGCTGTCTTTAATGCATTGAGGGCGCGATGAACAACTCGTTCAGATCAACGTGAAAGGCAGAATGCACCATTTTTTATGCGACTGGACCTTCTGCCGCAACCCACGCACACTGTTAAGCATTGCGGCCACAATGTTATCTAATTCGGCCGCACTTACCATCAAATTTGGGCGCAACCTTATTTAACTTCAAAATTCAAACATTTTTTTTTTCCTTTCCTCGTTTCTCTTTCATTTCTTTTGGCTCCAACTTCCTTTGTACTTTATATAGGAGAGATTAACACTTGTATTAAAACTTTGAACATGTAATCTCTTGAATGAAAATTTCAACTTTGGGGAATTATTTATACTCTTCATTTGTGTTTGTTCTAGTAGTTTTAGGACACAACCAAATTCAAGGGTTAATTCTCTTTGAGTGTTTATCTCATATCTTGGGTGTTTTATTTCATTACTCTTAATGGTTAGGATTTTTATCCTAGTTTGTTTGAGTTAGATTTTCTTAAGTTCATGATAAAATCTTTCCATGTTCACTAGTTTTTAGCTTTCTTGTGTAACTTCATCCAGTTGTGAGAATTAGCAGTCAGTTTACCAGTGGGATCCTCATCATGATTTTTCTAAATCCGTCTTGGATGTGTCCTAATTTCTATGAACTGATCACTAAATATATGTGGTCAACGACTTTGCATTTAGGAACTGAAAGAAAATGGATTTGTAATCCAACGCTCTTATTAAAATAGTAATCTACTTATTTTTATGCAAATATGATTTCAGAAATCTAAACTTAATTAATATTTAGCATGTGATGCTAAATAGAAAATCATATCGATAAAAATAGAAAATTAAGCGAAGTGCATAATTAATAAGGTAACACGGTTAGTGCATGCCCAGATAATTATCGAGTTACAAACTAAATTGCTAGATTGATATATCAAGAGGATTATATAATTACAGGTTTATTATCTACGATTATAATTGCAAGATTTCGCTTTAGTGGAGTGGTAGGATTATTGACCAATACTATATTTCCCCATTGATTTACTAATTAGTTCACCGGTTTACAATTTTAATCCTAAGATATCTAAATTTTAAATTATTTAAATGCTTTAATTGACAGTTTTACTCTTTTTGTTAATATACATCTGATGAACTAATTAGTACACTGAGTAATGCTACACTTCCAGGTTGGTTTACTACTTAGTTCACCGGTTTACAATTTCAACCCTAAAATATCATTACTCAAATTATTTAAATATCTTAATTGATAGTTTTACCCTTCATATTAATACACAGCCGGTGAACTACTTGGTGAACCAACTTGGAAGTTTATCATTACTCTTAGTAAACTAATATAAAAGTATATAATTACTCATGGATTATTAAATAATTAGATTAGACAATCTTATTGGCTAACTGGATCTAACGTAGGAACCCATATTATGTAAATATATTAGATTAGATGCCTCTAATGGTTTCTAAAATATCTCGAACTTACTTATAGTGAGTTGGATAGCTCGAGGTCAACGCAGGAAACAATGATCAAACTAACCTTTCTGCAAGTTAGAGATAAAGGGGGTCCCCTCCTATGAGGGATGAGGGGACGAATTCACTCAGTCCCAGGCGGCTAAATTCGGCCCCCTCTCTTTATTTGTTGGCGAAAATTTTATTTTCTCCTCGTTGGTTTCTTGGTGCTGAGTTCTTGTTAATCTTCTGGTGTACGGGGTGGTGCAATGCACCAGAGAGAGCACAACAACTAGTTTTTCTTTCCTCTCGTTTATGCATATATATGCATCATTCGGACTGAAAGTTATGTCCCATGTGTGGCCAGTAATTAAAGATAGTTGACGTAGGTATCGTATGTTGTCGCATTTTATATTTATATTCTGAAAATGAAATTAATGATATATTTTGCTTTGTTGATATGTATATATATACATAACTTAAATTTCCACACATGTTTTCATTCATATTGTTCCTCGTAGTAAATTTATGTGACCTTGAGCTTTATATTTTCCATCAATAATTCAATTTTCATACTTCATTCATTTTTTCTGCCATTCCATGTAAATGTACATGACCTCAAGCTTGAGTGCTTGATGCACCAACTTTTGTAATTAATATATATATATATATATATGTATGTATACAAATTTTTGTTCAAGATATAGTTTGGTATGTTATATAAAATGGAAAGATCAATTTTTTCAAATTATAATTAAAAATAACAATAACAATAGATAATAGACATAAGATTGTTTCATTGTACAGTACAAATGAAAAGCGTATAATCCAGAATATAGATGAATTAATACACAATTAATTAGCTCTTTCCATGGAAGAGGATCATTAAAGGGCAACCCTCCCTACCTGGCAAGTATATATAATGCTTGATTAATATATAATTATAAAGAAATTATAAGTAATCAATTTATCATATTGAAGAGAAAATTCGAGTAGTACTAATTTAATTATACATCTTAAATAAATAAATCTACCTGATCGAAGTTACAAACATAATTATACCCCAGCTAGATAGCCAGGGCAACTTGAAAGTTATTGTAAATATATTATTATTGATAAGTGTATTTTATATGCAAAAATACTTCTCTTAACTTATGCAATTCTATATGAAATCGAACAGATTTCTACCTAATTTGTGTGAATATGGTTTATATAGGTGAAAAAGCTCAAATTTAAATGATACAAGTGAAAAGAACTATTTTTGAACCAAATTGAGCTTTACATGCATCAAGATGTGAAGGCTCGGGAGTGGGAAGAGAAAAGATCAATGTCAACAAGTGTGAAGGCCGAATGCCACCATTGGGGAACTTGAAAGAGGTCATTTGTGTCATGTTTAAAGAGAGCGGGGACCATAATGAATAGGTCGAAAAGTTTGGGGACGTGCTTAAACGAAGAAAAACCTGAAAAGGACCATTACCGCAAGAAAAAGTCAAATCAGGGACTGAATTGCACGTGCTGAAAGTATGCCGCAGGTGGGCGCGGCAAGCAAACCGTCCCCTACCAGCGGCCTAGCCATTTTTCTGCTGGGGACGGGTAGGCCTCGGCAAGCATGCCGCGGCCACCCGCGGGCTTACGTGAGTTTCTGTTGGCCGCGGCTAGGCCGCGGCCTGTATCGGAACACGCCGTTTACGCGTTTTCGGACCCTTTTTGACACATTCTAGGGTTCTAAGGCCTCCCCAACTATAAAAGAACGAAAACCCTTCGGTAAAAGGGGAGATTCATCATAAGAAACTCATTCTTGAGGCTAGAAGATTGGAGCAAGGGTTGAAGCCGAGGTTCGCGTGAAGATTGAAGAGCGTAGTTCTTCGTTTGGTGCAAACGTTTCCTTCATTATTCTTCGTCTTTTATTTCTAGAATCTGGTCATGTATTCAAACCCTATGAATGCTTTTGTTATGAATTCATTTATTATGCGTAACTAATTTTCCTTGTTGAGACAATCGATGAAGCAATAGATATGTTTTGATTGTGTTAATCCCATTCATGACTCTAATTGTTATTGCGTGATTATTTTCTATTGTGATATGTAATTCCCTTTTATGAGCCTGATCAACTTGTAATTGCGTTAGTGAATTCGTGAGGAAACCGAGAGGTAAGTCACCAATTTAGCACTTCAATAGAAAACATAAATTGCATAGAAGATAGAGATATACGTTTATGATTTGTGTGACCGCAAAAATGGTTTCTTGTTAATTAATGCACTCAGCTGGGTTGAAATTCACATAGAGATATAGTGGGTTTACTTGGTTGGG
>CAVNYN010288730.1:0-113741 GCA_963692815.1 Nyctanthes arbor-tristis | reverse complement strand
CAAAAAAAAAAAAGGAATCCCTTGTAAATTTTTTTTAAAAAAAAAAAGAAGAAAATTATATAAAGGGTTTAGTCGTGTACTATAAGGTTCAACACTACAATAACGCTGGGCTCCTCACTGCGGAGGCATATATATGTATATATCTCTGTGGGTGCACTATAAATTAATATTCTTGCATATATAATGATGAGATGGATGTGAAAAGGTAAGATCAAGAATAAGTGAGATATTTGAGTTAATTTTTGAACACGTAGAATGGCTGCTAACCATCCAAGGTTGCATATGGTACGTAGCATGGGCGGAACTAGCCCCTGAAATTTTTTCAAAAATTATATTAGCCCTATTAAATTTGAGATCGGAAGAGCGTCGTGTAGGTTAAATTTCTAGATCCGTGTACATAGTTGATATCCGTCAGATTGGTATTGCATGTAGGAGGGAACTTGATGAAAAAATCTCTGGGGGGAAGTGCAACAGATTAAAGCATGAGATCTTGAAGAAATAATAATAAGAGTAGCTAGATAGAAAAGTGGTCAATTTTTTCTGCGGATTCGTCCTCCTCTCATTCTTGAAATATATTCTTGTGATGAAATAAAGATCAAGAATAACATGGCTTTCGGTGGCTCTGATTCTTGTGCCCACCAACTTGTGCAAATATATACCGTAGTTTTCGAGCTTGCATGTGCATGAATCTGGGTGGGTGCTCTCTCTTTTTATGCATTTTTGTGTGTGTGTATATTATATACACATTGATTATATACCCTACACGTGTGGAATTAGGGTTTGAGGGTCTGGGGTTTTTTTTACATTCACTTTATTCTCTCTATCATGCTCGCACGCGCGCGCGCACACACACAAAACATATATACCGCTATGCGGTGGAATCCAATAGGTAAGATTGGAAGTAAAGAAGATAAGATCTAAATTTTTAATTTTTAATGTACGTACGTAAATAGATAAATAATTATTTGTGCTTTGCTGTCTATAGAGAGAAAAACTATATTTTACATTCAGTGATCTGCAATACCATTTTGTTGCATGCTGTAGAAATTGATTGTAAAATTAAGAGAAGAAGATGACGGTTAAAATATTATATAAGAGATAGACGGACAAAAAAATTATGATTTTTTTTGGACCTTTTAAAGTAACTTCTAAGTTTAACTTACATGTTTGAAACTTTGAAAATTACGATCTGATAAGAGATGTTTAAATTTTCTTTAGTAGTAGTCACCTTTTTATGAAAATTAAGTAGAAAATTAACAATATTCTTTCTCATGGAAAAATGTTTACTATTCACAAAGTAATTTTAGTTCCTTTAAAGAATGCCAAACATGCTTAATTAGCATGCACAATTTTAGATGCCTATATATATATATATATATATACACGTTTTAGATTCTTCAAAGTTCAAACAAACAAGTCAATGATGATTTTTGAATTTTTTTTAATACCTCAGGGTTATATTATATACAATATATATATATATATTTATCAAGCTATATATAACCCCTTTTTTATGAAGAAAGAAACGTATTGCTCATTTGAATTATTCGAGTCATACAATAATTAGGAGGCTTCAATAAATGAGGGGTCCTAGTTTGTATATATGGTTGGATTGTCATAAGCGATAGAAGATCTAGCTAGTTCATGCGCCGTAGAATTGGCCACCCTACTGAAAAAGGAGACTGTGAAATTCCAATTTTGATCAAGTAATCATACTTTGCAATCTTTAATCATGAAGCCAAAATTAGGGTCATGCTTGCTGTCTTTGATGGAATCCACAACACACTTAGCATCCAACTCAAATATTTGTTGGATTAATCGACATGCTTAGCTTGCGATTACACGTTTTTCGGTGAACGTTGATACTAAAAACACTTTGTTGGGCTAGACAATGACCTTAATGACATTGGACACAACACCGGAAGACAAATTAGGGAAACAAATGGAATTGGATACTATATTATTGGAATTCCTTAATTATTATGACAAGCAAAAGTAGGGTTAGTGAACATGAGAAGTCATCCCCCCCCCCAAAAAAAAAAAAAAAAAAAACCATCTTCTTTTAGAGCCCAAACCATTCACTACATGTGTCACCACCTTACATAATGCTTTTTAGAGCCCAAACCATCAACTACATGCGTGTCACCGCTTTACACGGATACAACCGCCTTTTTTTCAAGGTCCAATCCATTGTGTCCGTCACCGACTTCCGTGGACGCAACCGCCTTGAGAGCCGCCTATATATATATATATATTTCCAACTATCACGATTCAACTTTAAGGCCCACCTCATTCGTTCGCCAATATGTGGGGTCTCGCACACACACCCACATAGTTAAGTATGAGTCTGGCTCTAATACCACCGTAAGGAACAACTTGTCAGGTGGAGTAGTTCAATTCTTTATAAACTCATCACTTTTCCCATATCTAACTGATGTGAGATTCACTCGCACTTTTTTTCCCAACAATTCACATAAAGAAAAAATTGAGTCGAGCATAAATATATGCATAATCACTATTAATGATAAATGTAAGCGATTTTTTGCTTATGGAGATGATGGAACGAAAGGACATCAAATAAAAGCATAGAAAAGAAGATTAGCAAGATGAACACGAATATCTTTGTTTCCAATTTGTTGTATCAAAGAAAGAACATGTAATATTTTGGTGCCGGGAATTTTGCGTGAGTTGTTGTTCAAGGAGGAGACAATTGACACAACAAATGTCAATTCTCATGGAGGAATCTTTCTTTTTCTTATAACCCCTAATTTTCTCTCTCTTCGTTTTATAATAATAATTTATTTATTTATCATGTTTTTGTAGGGGGAGTGGAAAATATAAAAATAGTTATTATGAATCTTATAGCCTACATGTGTGTTATGGTAATATATATATATATATATATATATTATTTATTAACGAATAGTATAATTAGCTCACGAGATTGATGTGCTTCTTCAAAATGTCCTCATTCAAGGTTTAAGAAGAGAGATGAACACATAAAAATTGACGGGTCCCATTTATTTCCTCTTTTTTCTTTAAATTTCTATTTATTTTAATCATTTTTCTCTCATTTACACATTTTTCCTCACTAATTTTCCTTTTTCATATCACATGTAAGGTCTACAAATACACTTTTATCTCCACCTTCCCAATTACTATTTTATTATTATTTTTAATTTTCTATCCATCTCTCACATCTTTTTCAATTTTCTCTCTCTTTTTTCCTACTCCTTTTCCTACCAACATTCAATGAAAATAATCTTCTCTTCACCACCCAATATCCAAAACCATGCGTTGGAGATGCTTTAAACAGACATATGATATTATTTATGGTATAAAACGTCTAATTGTATATTATTTTCCTAGTAATAATTATAATAGTTGTAATATAAATCACTTTTTTAGATATATAAAGATAATAATATGGATTGTGATTACGATATGGATGACATCTTGCCAAGACTAAATAAATTTGTTCAACCTAAAAATAAATATCAGCTTTTGTGAGATGGCTCGACCGTCGACATGAAAAATTTATGTACGTCTCACCCATTCTTCCTCCCATGGGCGTAGCCAGGATTTTTGTTGAGTGCGGTTAAAAAGTTTTCCGTTTTGACGAGCTGTTGTCGGGCCGAAATTTTAAAAAATAGAAATAAAAAAATACTGCAATGAAAAAAAAAATCAAAATCTGAAAGCTGTACCTTACAAGCATACTTAAGCTTTTCCCAATTGTGTTCAAAGAATCCTAAACTCTATTTGTGGCCTCCAAAGCATTGTTTGCACTCTTGTCAATTTTATTTGAGCTCTCCAACACTCTATTTGTGTTTTCTACATCAATATTTTCTTCAAGAGTTTTTTTCTAAAATATCTCTCCATAATCTAAAAATTCCAACAAGAACTAGAGCTTAAAACATAGTTCCAAGCATAAATGCAAAGTCAAATTTCAAACATAAATAACCATCTTATTACTTAAAATCCTCAATATCAAACCAAAAAACTAATTTTCAAGTTAAAGCACAAACTAAAAATTAAGGTTTCACATATTAAGACTTTACTAAATTGAAGCCTAAACTTGAAATTAAGGCTTTACAACAAATAAATAATCCAATTTATTATATAACAATTAGTAACAACTAACAAATATTATTGCAAGAATAAATAAACCCAAATTACCCAAAATCATAAACATAATTAATCATTTATACATTTATGCTAAATACTACTACTACCACCACTTATGAGTTATGACTTATTGACTTACCAATTGACCGAGAAGAGAAGAATTGAAGAAGTAAAGGTGAAAGTAGATAGCCGACTGGGAGTATCTGGGATGGGACTTGCATCTGCAGAGCCGACTGGCCAACTTGCGGACTAGCCTGGAGCTGCTGAGGCTGCGGTGCTGCCTGCTGGAGCCTGAAGGTTGGAGAAACAGAGAGAGCCCAGCCGAAGTCGAGAGAAAGCTTCAAGCTCGAGGTTGATTGGAGGCGTCAGACTTGGAGAGTTGAAGACTGCCGTTCGTTCAGCAAGACAAGCAATGAAAAGATTATTCTGGACCTTCAACAAATTGGCCAACATTTACATAAAGCGATCTTCATTCTTGGCTCAAGGATAACTATTTTTTTAATATGGGTTGGACTACACTGAAAATTCAGTGCGGTCTAACCCAATTTTTTATTGGGCCACCTGAAGGTCCAGTGCGGTTCATGGACCGCATTAGTCCTAAGGTGGCTACGCCACTGCTTCTTCCTCGCAGAGGATTTTGGAAGGAGGACTCCAATAATTACTTATTCACTTTTTAAACTTTATTTATTTTTATATATATTAATCCAGTGGTAGATTTAGGATTTTCTAATAACACTGACTACGATAAAAAAAATTCAGTTCGACAAAGAAATCATTAAAAAAATTAACATTTTCATAGAGAAAAAAATTTAAAAAAATGGCGAACACAAGCTACGGCCCGGGCCTAGATCCGCCAGTGTATTAATCTATTTCTTTTTTTGAAAATAAAAGTTTCTATTACTATTTCATTGCGTATCATCAAGCAAACATTATACAACAAGGTCAGGAGGGTATTCTCTCCACACACAAGAAAAACACATGTTAAAACTAAATCTGGCAAAAAGATGAGCGACGTGATTAGCCTTCCGACTAATCCATTTACATAGGGGAAAGGAATACATGAGCATTAATTTGCGAATTTTTTGGATTACACTTCCCTCATCACCTCTATTGTTAGGATGGCAAATTGCATCAGCCACCAGTAAAGAGTCCGTCTCAATAACAGAAATGGAAAAGCCTTCTTCGATAGTTGTCATACATTCAGCAATGAAAAGGCCTAAGTTTCCATAACAAACTCGAGTAATTAAGCCCAAAAAAAAAAAAAAAAAAACTCGCCCTTATGATTACGAACCACTACTCCAATGGCAAAATAAGAGGCGTGTTCTTTTACGGATACATCAACATTCAATTTTAAAGAACCATGGGTTGGCTTTTCCCATTTAGGTTTATGTTGAGAGAGACGCTTATCGTTAGAAGGTGTGACGGCAATAGGATCATCTGTCCACTGATATTCCGAAGAGGTGAAATAATAAGCGCATATATTATATTACGAAACTTAATTGCGAATAGTTTTATATAAAATAGAGTAACATATAGAAACCCTTTGCAGAAACATGTTGCCTATCAATCATCCTTCTCAGACACACCATAACCATAAAACTAAGGGCATACCGAACTAAGAAATATAAAAAGAATAGGGACTTCTAATTTAGCTTCCAAAAATTGTTCTCTTACAAGTTACAAAATTAATCAAATATACATATAGTGCACAAAAAAATTGAAATAGTTAATCAAAACATGCAACCACAAATTAAATCTAGCAATCCACAACTAATATTGACATGTCTCTTTGACTTTCGAAGGCAAAAAAAAGAAAAAGAAACTTGAAGCTTTGTGTGAGTCGATCAATGTAGTGAAAGGAAGCGAAATAAGGTTAAAAGAAACAAAGTTCAAGAAATGGAAAAGGAAGAAGAAAATAAAAATCCCATACTTTTCTATGAGCATATTTTCCTTGCTCTGATTTCTGAATTTGAAATTCGGTAATTGCCTAATGGGTTAATTTAATTAATACTCACTAAACTCCACTAAACTTTACAAATATAACTACTAACTCTCCGAATTTTGTCAAGTAACTATTAACTCAATAAACTTTGAGCAATGTTTACCATTCATCTCTTAACCGCCGTTTCTATAAAGTTAATGGTATTAATGACATGACTAGCGGCTAAAAATGTAAATGAATAATAACACAAAGAAATTACAGATAAGAAACATCATTATACATAATCTGCCAACATAAATCTTGTAACATCTCGCAAAATTTTAAGTAATATAATTGTTATTTTGACAATGATTGGATAACTGCTTAAATTGCATCGTAAGATTTCAAGATTATTACCCAATTAAACGTCCAAAAGTAGAATGTGACAGTATAATAATTGTAAAGTTGCAAGTTTGCCATTCAATTGAATGACGAAAATTGAAATATGACAATGTGATTGTATTTTAATTGTTACTCAAATGAATGTCAAGAATTAGAATATGATAATTAGTAACATGATTGATATTTGGACAATGAATTGAAATTAGAAAGTAACTATTAACATTGTATTGATAAGGATTGACTAACCGCATAAGGTTGTGGTATTAAATAATGACGTAAATTTGTATTAATACGCCACAAGACTCAAAGATTGTTACTCAAAAAAAATGCCTAAATATAAAATATGGCTATTAGGTAGTATGATCCAAAATATAATCACAAGAAAATGACCAAGGATTAGTCATGTAAGAATTGCCAACACTTGTCATTTTTCTAAATATAAGAAACTTGCTACTTTTGCCAAGTTTTAATACATGTGCTATTTTTGTAATTAATAGAGGGTGATAATTGTGCCAAGTGTTACGACACTTGGTAATTTTGCAAATGGTGGAATTCAAATGACTATTAAAAACACTTAAATCTAAACAAGTATAAAAAGGCAAATGAATCAAAGCATTTTTCATCCACACTCCACCGGCCTTCCATCCCTACAAATATATATAAATTGTTTCCCATTTATAGTATAGTGTAAGAAAGTGAATAAAAATCTAGTACTTAAATGCTTTGGCGTAAATTGAAGATACAAGTAAAGAGTTAACCTTTGAGGAAATCAAATTAAAAGGTGAGTAACTATAATACTTTGATTCAATTTCTACATGCATAAAATTTTGATAAGATAAGCATATATTTTGATTGATGAATTCCATGAAACAAACATAGATTTTGATGCATTATTATTAAAGGAAAGATTGGTTTATTACATTTGTATCGCTAGTTATTGCTTTACACGTTTTGTATTGAATTGCTTTGAATTATTTTCTACACTATGACATATTCAATGATCTCGGTATAGGAAAGATTAGTGTGGTGTTTGCTTTGAATTGAAACTTCAGTAAGGGTCAGCCGGGGTTTATTGTGGATCCACTTAATTGTGCATGGCCATGATTGAATTAATATGAATCTTGCGCACACCAGGGATAGTAGTTTAACTAGTGATAGGGCTCTTTTGTGCATTGAAAAGCTTTGTACATGCAATAATTTTCTTAAAAATGAATTTTACAAGTGAAAGCGGGATCAAAGGGTTGTGTTACTCACTGAGTACATTGTACTCACTCCCCATTTACTACAATTTTTGTAGATGATTGAAGATATGATATTGGAAAAGAGCCATGAGTTGAAACATGCTCCCAAGAGGAGTAGAGCTATGCATGCAGTGAAAACCTGTCTTTGAATCGAATACAAAAACAATTATGAATTTAATACCCTTTTATGTTAATGAGTATGCCCACATCTTTATAAATGTATCTCTAGTAATTGGAAATTTACCTTTCAGTATGATAGATTTCTAATGATTTGTCTTAACTAGATTAATTTTGCTTGCTTTGATAATCAATAAAATATTTCTACTGAGACAATTTGTTGTATTATTTGCATTTATTGAAAAATCTAGTTTCAATAATTCTTTAAACTTTGATAACTTACTAATTTAAGAAATTAACTTTATAGATTGTTAAATTGCTAGTTTAAGTAACAAGCTTTATTTTGTTAAACTCTACAAGGCAAATATACTTTGTTTGTTTTGTACGTCCAGTCCCCGCTATTTATATTAAAACTTCCGCTATAGAATTTGTTAATCAATTTAAGATACTCGAAAATATTGTAAAATTAGTAGGGGCGTGACAAATCTTAATCTTAGTTCATGCGAAAAAATGTTTTTTAATCCCAAAATTGCAAAGACGTCTTTTAATAGCCAAAACAAAAAAAAAATTTCTTAAACATGCACAACGAACCCTAATTCCCAAATCGATACGCTCTCTTTTTCAATATGGCATTACTCAACATCTTGAATGCATCTTGTTGGTTGCTTTTGATACAAACTAATGGAGGAGAACCCCATAGGAGTCATGCAGAAGAAAATTAATGTTTTGTAAGAATATGTAAAGCTTCTTTTGTCCAACCAACAAAGTCCTCTATTAAACTCACTAGTTTGGGATAATATGCATTTATGCCACATAAGCTTTACTGTGCTTTAATTTAACTTCTGGATTATTGTGGTATTTTTTATTGTTGTTTTAGGAGTGATGATGTTGTAGGCTTGTTTTACATTTTTTAGTGTGGAGTATTGCTTTTTTTTTTTTTTAATGTTGCCCCCTACACATTTGAATTGTTACTAATTATTATATATTGAAAAAGAATATGAGTTGTTCATTTATTTTTGGGTATCTTTGATTGGAAGTATAGAAAGTTTCCTTTAATTAAATGATTTTTTATCAAATTTGTGTTGCGCTATGGCGAGGTGAAGTTGTATGTGTTATACTCAATTGATGTTTTCATGTGTTTTGTAATAATAACAAAAGGAGAAATGTAATATAAAGCCTGCAAGAATGAAATGCAATAAATGAATGGTTTTGCATTCATATAGGTGGCGGATGGTAAATACTTTTTTAAAATTCAGTAAGCTTTTGGTTACAAATGAAATTTCAGTGAGTTTATAGTTCCATTTATACACCTCAGTGATTTAATTTATAATAGTTATATTTATAAAGTACAGTGAGTATCTAGTTACTTTTAAAATATAGTTGTTAGCCACGTCACTAACACCGTTAACTTTATGCAAACGACAGTTAAGATAGTGACAGATGGTGAACATTACTCAAAGGTCAGTGAGTTAATAGTTATATATCAAAGCTCAGTGAGTAAGTAGTTGCATTCTCAAAGTTCAGTGAGTATTCATTAAATTTACCCATTGCCTAATTGGTTCCTTCGTCTTTGTTCCCGTTTGGTTCGAATAGAATTGACATAACGGTTCAAATAAAATGAAATAAGAGAAAATTGGGTTGGGAATTGATATATTTGGGCAAAGAAAAATGCAGAAATTAGATCGGAAGAGCGTAATAAATGGAGTGAGGTAAACAATTGGGCTTTTAAAAATATTGGAATAACAAGCTTTTTAGTCCGTTCTCCTCCCCCTTTAAACCCTTCTTCTCCACCCAACTAGACCAGCTATTCCTCTGCAATTTGGCTCTACTTGGCTTCGAATTTCAAAGAAAAACTTTCAAATTTCAAAAATAGATACAGGGACGACCTCCACTGCAGTGCCAGATGTTGCAGGGGCAATCGTCCCCCATGCCCCTCTTGACTCCACCACTGGCATCTAACATGTGGAAAAGTTTTTAGCACCATATGTGCTATATGGTATGGTACCATATAGCACATGTAACGTGCATTGAGGTGTGCCACATGTGTCATATGGTGTCATACCATATGGAACATATGGTGCTAGAATACTACTCTCGAACATGTACCAAATAATACAATTTAATCTATTCCTTGCATAATAATAATAATAATAATAACAATAATAATAATAGAAGTTTTCTAGTGTTGTAATTTCTTGCCACTGGTCTGACATTATAAAAATAATGCTGCATCACTGGTGGATAACAATTAATTTTTTTAACATTTTTTTAAAATTTTTCCCCTACTTTCTGTTTTTATTTAATTATCCATTTTTTGGATAATTAAGAATCTCTCTTTAAAGAAATTCATAACAAATAAATTTCATTGAAATTTATTCTGATTAAGAGTTTAGATATTTAAGAATCTCTTTAGATAATTAAAAGTTTTATTCTGATTGTATTTCTATTTGGATAATCTCTGTACTCATTTGCATTTGTTTCTTTATGATTTTATATCTGCATTTTATCATTTATTCTCATTGTATTTCTCATTATTTATAATTAAAAAATAAATATTAAAATAACTTAAATATCACAATAGCTTTCATGAATTTTCTTCTTTAAAAAACAACGGGTGATTTTTTTGATGATTAAGAATCTCTATCTTAAATAAATTTATAACAAATAAACTTCGTTGAAAATAATTCTGATTAAGAGTTTAGATAATATTAATTTCATTGAATTTAATTATGATTAAGAGTTTAGATAATTAAGAATCTCTTTTTTATAGAAATCTATAACAAATAAATTTCATTGAAATTTATTCTCATTAAGAGTTTAGATGATTAAGAATCTCTTTGGATAATTAAGAGTTTTAGTCTAATTTTATTTTCTCATTAAGGATAATTAAAAAATAAATATTAATATAACCTAATTTCAGGACATATCTTGAAATTTTATCTGTATTTCTCATTATTTATCATTTTCTCATTTATTCTAATTGTCTTCCTCTAGGACCCTATATTTACTGAACTCTACATCTTCATTTTTTTCATTTTTTATTATTGTGATTTTTACTCATTTGCATTTGTCTTTCTCTAAGACTCTATATCTGCATTTTATCATTTATTTAGATTGTATTTCTCATTATTTGTAATTGAAAAATAAATATTAAAATAACTTTCATGATTTTTATAAAAAACTTTCTTCCTTTACAAAATTTTGTTATTTTTTTAAATATAAAAGAGGAAAAAAGATTTTCTTCGTTTAAAAACTTTCCTGATTTTTTTAATTGTGATTTTATTATCCATTTTTTGGATAATTACGAATCTCTTTGTTGAACTAATGAAGATAATATTTTTTTTAATTTTAATTATTTTTTTAATTTCTTTGTTAAAAGTAAAAATAATTTTTCGGATCATTTTCCTCAATTTGACGTCAGTTCAATTTATTTCACGTTTTATTATTCTGATTTATATGATTTAAATTTCCTTAATTTTTGAATTTTCCTTGTTTAGCACACTATGACTCTTTATCTTATCTCTTCAGTTTATTATATATAGGTCATTATAGTATTGTTTTTATGCACAACAGAATTGGATTTATAAAATCTTCAAGCCGTTGGAGTTTAATGTTTTATTCCGTTTGTACAGGAAAATCGAGGAGCTAGTTGTCCATTAGAGTATCTTCAATGCCTAGTCAAGGTCGAATGTCATGGCTCAAAATTCAACATGAGAGAGATAGAGAGAAAAAAGAGAGAGAAATTGAGTGGAAAGAGAGAGAAAAGTGAAGAAAAATAGAGGAAAATTCAAAAAAGATGAGAGACATAGAAACAAATTCAAAAATAATAATAAAATAATGATTGACATTGTGAAAAAAATGTAGATATATGACATTGCACATTATACGATAAGAAAAAATAGAGTAAAAGATATTAAAGTGATTAAAAGAAAAAGAAAATAAGAAACATATGAGACTCATCAATTTTTTTATATGTATCTCTTTCATGTTAAACTTTGAGCTATAACATTCGACATTGATTATGCATTAGAGATACTCTCAGAGATTATGGAACTGGTTGGGAAGAAGCTCTAATTTCAGGTTGACTTGAAGGCGGGCCAGCAATCGAGAACAAGGACAAATACTTCTCTGTCAGTAGGGGTTCAGATCATAAAGGTCTCTTGGACCAATATGCTTCTAGTGACCCTTCGGACTTGGAGGACGTTTGTATTTTTCTTTTCTTTTTCCTTTTTTTTTTGTCTTTTTGTTTTAGATCATTTTCTTTATTTGTAGCTGATTTTATATTGCTTTTAATTTCAGGAGGACTCTGATGTTGCAGGGGGATTGAGGTTTTGTTTGAAAATAAGACTTGTGCCGATTCAAATGTGATGTCTTTAGCTATACTTTATTATGTTTTAATTTTCTTTACCATTGAATCCCTTTAATTTTTAAACAAAGCCGAATTGATATCCTAATTTAAATTGTTTTGCAGATTGTGGATTTGGCACAAGATGATGACGATTTTTTTGATTTAAGCACCCCCAATGAAGATGACGATGCCAGATGACGACAGTAGAAGCAGGAACGGTTCAAGTGCTCAGAATTTTGTGTCCAAGCGTCGTCTATTGATCAACACTAAAAGGCCCTAACTCAATTCCTTCCCACCACTGATAGTTCTACCCAATCGAACAATTTAAATTTTCTGCATTTAAATAATTCCAATGGGTTTTTTACGCATTGGATTATTTATTTTTCATCTATCTGGTTTTGATACACTGTGTTGATTACTGTGGATTAGTACATTATTATATTGTTCAGTGCCATAGCTTGGCACTGTATTTTTTTTTTTTTGTCATTTGATTCATAGTTAATTGTGGAACTAACGTTGATTACCATTGCTTGGCACATGATATTTCTGTTTTTTCTTAATTATTTAAATTGTGATGATTTTTACTTTCGTGGCTTGGCATTGGACTTTATTCTTTATTGGTGAATGTTATCTTCTTCAACTTTCGGTTTGGTGCATATCAAAGTTTTATACATTATCCAGATTTAAATTCAGTTATGTATAGGACTGCTGATTATATTATCATTCTTTACTTATAATAATTAATTACTATTATTATTCACAAGTATGCTTTGTGTAGCTGGAGTATGGATTTGGGCTAGATTGCAGGTTATGATTATCAATCCATTGATATATTCTCTTCATGTGTTACAACTGCCTAGCTGGTTTTAAATTACACGTGTTTAGAGTTATAAATTCGCTCATGTATAAGTTGATTTCTTCTTTCTTATTCTAATGTATTTTTACATGTATACTGACTCATTATTTTCCTCTTTATTATGCTCTTGTAGCCTTATGCTATTGGTACAACTGAACGAAGTTTCTCTCTATAGAAAATGGCTTTCAGAAAAAGCTTATGCTGTGCCATGGTGTTCTATTTATGGTCTTCCACATTTTTCGTCTGCTTACACCCGATCATCCTTTCGCATGAAGTGGTGAAACAGTCTACCTATGCAATGATTTATTGGTTCAGAAATACTCCTGTTATTGGTTGTATTTCAGTTGGGATATTAGGAATGCTATATGGCATTGTAATTTATCTTTTGTATTTTTTTTCCAGTTAGGTTGTACCTATTCAGCTAAAGCTTAGATATGGAATTTTCATTTTCAGGGTAACTGCATTTTTTAAGTTTGTGAGCTTCAAGTTTACTTTTGATTATTTTCTTTATGTAGTGATGTATTCAAGTTCACAATAGTTATTATGTGGGAAGTTATTTTAATATGATTTTCTCTGTCTTCTCATTGCTTTTGTTGGAAGACATGGAAAAAAAACATTGCAAAACCAGCAAGAAAAGGAGACACACAAACATCTGTGTTTTCTCTTTCCAATAATCCAATATAAGCCCCCGATTTCTTTCTTTTGCTTGAGAAATCCAAGATTTATATGTGTTTTGTTTTGCATGATATTCAGGATTAAGTTTTCTTAACTTATTTTACCGAGGGGCAAGGACTTTACATAAATACAAACACATGAATTCCTAGGTACTCAAATCATTAATCAATGTCCCAGATCGATTATGAATCACTAACAAAGCAAGAAACATAAGTAGTTTCTATACTTTAAATTGAAATTTAATTACAAGGTAAATGCATCTACTAAAGTGGATAGCAAAATGCAACCCAAAGCTCATTGAGTCATTTTGTCAAACATGTTGCAGGTATAAACGTGTAGCGGCAGGAAACACCAAGTAAATACAAACACATGACTTCCTATTTCCTAAGTACTCAAATCATCAATCAATGACCCCCCAAAACAATTATGAATCAATTGCAAAGCAAGAAACAGACTACATTCTGTCCAAAAAGCAGCCAGCAAGACAGAACAGGAACGTACTTTAAAATTGAAGTTAAAACTATCTATCTACCGTAATTGCACCCAATGTATGTTTATCCTTCCATGCGACCGGAGTCTTTGAATTTCAGTAGAAATTAGGCACCAAAGTAACAAGACTAAGCAGACCAAAGCTCCCAAAATGGTGACTTTTGACCGTAACCAAGGGAATGTGGACGTTCGGGTTGAGTGTGGCACCACACAGGGGGTATTCAGGCGTTGCTCAGACCAGGGGGTGAGGTATTTTGGTCAGAGCAAGCTAGCGCGGTGGTTTGTTTTCGAATTGGTGTTCTTTTCGGCTGACGAGGTAGAGAAGAGGTGAATTTCAGTGTTTGTAGATAATTGTGGTGATGGGGTTTGACTATTTCAATCAGAAAGGGGAAACGGGGGTCTTTGGATAGGTGGGTTTCGGTTTTTGAGGGGTAGGGGGGTTCCAGTCAAGGAATTTAGGAATAAACCCTGTTTTCACCTTTTTTTATTTTTTATTTTTTTTATTAACGACTTTAACGTTTTTACGTTTCAAACACTACAAACTTAGCCAAACATCCTCTTTTTTTTTTCCTTTCTTTTCTCCTTCATTTTTCTATTGTTTTCTAAGTTTTTTTCTTTTTGTCTTTTTGACACATAACATAATTATGATTTGACTATTATTTTCTGTACACGCTAATAATGATGGTCAATTAAAAGAGTGACTTTTAGCAACTTACTATTTGTTGTCATCAATAAAACTTAAGCATTCTTTTATCTAAAACATCACTTTTTACATATTTGTATTTCGTTTAAGTACCAATCATACAGATTAATTAATTGTTAAAAATAATTTACTTTTATCAAATTTATCGAGCGTCAAATATGTTAAGAGTAAATCTTAATTATTTATAGTAGAATAATAGCAACAAACAGTTCGAACTTAACTATTGAAAAGTATTTTGATTATATGCAAAATAATTAAACCTCCGTTAAAAATTTAAAAACATAAACGATTGAAAAATTAAAACAATCAAACATCATTATAGTTATTGATAAGAACATAATATTGACTATGTGTGCATTGCATGATCATATCATTATTCTTTTAGAAGAGATTGAAAAGATTCTCCATAATCGGATAATTTCCATTATTATCTTTAACAGAAAAGTGATTGATCATATAAATGTTTCATTGAGTGATTAGCTTATTGAACCTTCTAATAAGCTAACCATTTGCAATTGCTTGAATAATATCACCCTGTGAGCTAGTATTAGGTTAATCCGTATATAATGTTGGTTGACTTCCATTACAATTAAACAAAATCTAATTTGTAAATATATGATATGGAGAAGGGACACCTACAATTTCAATAGCCACATAGAATTCAACAAAAAATACAATCGACGTAGAAATTAAATAAATGAAAGCATTATTATTATAAAAATAAAGTAAGGAAGTAATTAAATTGATATAGAAAATTACAGAATTTTTTTTCGAATAATAATAGAAGGAATAGAAATTGAAAATTAGATATTTAAGAGATTTGACGAAAATAAGAGTTTATTACTTACATGTAGAAATAGATTTTGTATGAACTAAGGAAAAATCATAGTCGGAATTTATTTGTAATAAATAAATTAATCCAATATATCATTAAGAAATAAAAAATACTAAACTGAAGAAAGACTTTACAAAATGGTAAAACACAACAAATATAGACAAATAATAGTTGAATTATTATTTAAAAACAATAATTGAATATTATTATTAAATAGATGCAACTTAAATGAATACAATTTCCTCACTACCTTAATATGAGAGGTGTTCAACCACATTACAGAAACCTTAAAAAATAGACTGTGTGAAATTGGGTATTCTAGGCCGCACATATCTCTTAATTAATACTCATTGATTTAATGAATATATAAGTAAATCAATCAATCAAAAAAAGTTAGATTTCTTAATCCCCCGATAATCCAATTAATCACAAAATTTTAACCAGATCCATAGGTGCTAGCAAACTCAAAAGAAATTTAGAAGAAAGGGACACATCATAGACGAAAAGATTAGAAATGGAGAACAAAGATTAGAAATAATAGGGCTTAGATCTACAAATGTACATCTGAACTCCTAAAGGAAGAAGGAATTCGGGTCAGCCGCACAGAAATAATGACTCGATAATAAAATAGCAAAACCGATTTTAGAAAAAAAGAAGAAATAAAACAAATATTAAATAGGGTTAAAATATTAAATATGGCTAAGGAAGAAGGAATTTGGGTCAGCTGCACAGAAATAATGACCCTCTTCTATTTTTTTAAACAATAAAATATTTTTTTATATTTTACCATAATACACCTAAACTTAACAGAATAATAAATGGTTTCCGTTACAGGGACCTTAGGTGTAACGCTTTTGAAAGGTTGAGGACGCCCAGAAGGAAAATTAAAGGTTAGGGACGTGTTCGATAATAACTTGAAAGGTTAGGAATGTTAGGTGTAATTAACCCTATTAAATATGAGATCAGCAAACAAATCTAATTGGTCCATGTCTAAGTGGGAAAAAGGGTAGAATACTACAATTGATTTAGATAATAATAATAATAATAGAAATAATGACCCGATAATAAAATAGCAAAACCGGTTTGAGAAAAAAATAAGTATGACATCGGTAAAGAAATCTAATTGTTCCATGTTTAGGCTGGAAAAAGAGTAGAAGACTTCCTTTAATTTGATAATAATAGAATAATGACTCGATAATAAAGTTGCAACACCGAGTTTAGAAAAAAGAAAGAAAATAAATAGTAAATATGACATCAGAGAAGAAATCTAATTGATTAATGTTTAGGATTGAAAAAGGATAGAAAAGTACCTTTGATTTAGATAACAATAGATAATAGAAATAGTGACCCGATAATAAAATAGCAAAACTAGTTTTAGAAAAAAAAAAGAAAACAAATATTAAATATGACATCGGTAAAGAAATCTAATTGTTCAATGTTTCAGCTTAAAAAAGGGTAGAAGACTACCTTTAATTTGATAATAATAGAATAATGACTCGATAATAAAATAAATCAATTTTAGAAAAAAAGAAAGAAAGAAAATAAATAGTAAATATTACATCAGCGAAGAAATCTAATTGGTTAATGTTTAGGCAGGAAAAAGGGTAGAAGACTACCTTTGATTTAGATAATAATATATAATAGAAATAATGACCCGATAATAAAATAGTAAAACCAGTTTGAGAAAAAAATAAATATGACATCGGTAAAAAAATCTAATTATTCCATGTTTTGGCTGGAAAAGGTGTAGAAGACTTCCTTTAATTTGATAATAATAGAATAATGACTCGATAATAAAATTGCAAAACCGATTTTAGAAAAAAAGAAAGAAAATAAATAGTAAATATGACATCAGCGAAGAAATCTAATTGGTTAATATTTAGGAGGGAAAAAGGGTAGAAGACTACCTTTGATTTAGATAATATAATAGATAATAGAAAGAGTGACTCAATAATAAAACAGCAAAACCAATTTTAGAAAAAAAAAGAAAACAAATATTAAATATGACATCGGCAAATAAATCTAATTGTTTCATACTTAGGCGTAAAAAAAGGTAGAAGCCTACCTTTAATTTGATAATAATAGAATAATGACTTGATAATAAAATAAACCGATTTTAGAGAAAAAAGAAAGAAAGAAAATAAATAGTAAATATGACATCAGTGAAGAAATCTAATTGGTTAATGTTTATGCGGGAAAAATGGTAGAAGACTACCTTTGATTTAGATAATAATAGATAATAGAAACAATGACTTGATAATAGAACAGCCAAACCGGTTTTAGGAAAAGAAAAATTAAAGATGACATCGGCAAAGAAATCTAATTGTTCCATGTTTAGGCTAGAAAAAAGGTAGAAGACTACCTTTAATTTGATAATAATAGAATAATGACCCAATAATAAAATTACAAAACCGATTTTAGAAAAAAAGAAAGAAAGAAAATAAATAGTAAATATGATATCAGCTAAGAAATCTAATTAGTTAATGTTTAGGCGGGAAAAAGGGTAGAAGACTACCTTTGATTTAGATAATAATAGATTCGTTTACATAGGGTATATTATGTTGTTCTAAATAATATTTTCTAATTATATTTATTAATATACATATTGTTGAATTATATATATAATAATTTATCTAAACTTTATTTATCAACATTTTTTAATTAACTTTTTCCTTACGGTGTAAGAATATTTTCTTAATTAATTTTTTAATAATTTTTAATTGTTATGAGTATTCCCGTGCAAGGTGAGATTTCCTTATTGTGTAAGATTATAACTTTGGCATCCTTTAGTATCTTATATTATATAATGCAAAATATATAGTACATTTGAAGAAATATTTTATAAAACTATATCGTTACTATTTTTGTTTTTTTAACTTGTTCAATCCAACCGAGCATAACTTTAATTTTTTTTTAAGTTATACAACATTAAACTCCAACAGAATGGCCTATTTATTATATATAGGCCATTATAGTATTCCTTTTTTTCACTTGATTTCGTGTCCCTACTTATAAGTGTTTGATTAGATTATTTAATTTCTCCACATTAGTAATTTATTGTGAGTTTTATTATGTTAAAATATTTATTTATGTTTAGTTTATTTATTTACTGCAGGATCAAGGAAATAGTGAAAAAAAAAATTGATTTTGGACTTGCTTTACAAAGATTTTAAGGTTCAGGGACCAAGACGTCGGGCTATAGAACATGAAGGACTGGAAAAATAAAAAAAGAGAAGAGCAGGTGCAGCCGCAGAGAGTAAGAATCGAACCCACAGAGAACGTTGGATAGTGATGGCAACGGGGTAGATTCAGAGCGGATCGGCCCCGCCCCGATAACAGTTTAGGCCGCCCCGCCCTGCCACCCAGACTATTTCAGGTCGGGGAGGTTCGGTTTGGGTCTCGGGCCTTTTTTTTTTTGGATTTGGTGGTGAATTTGGGGGTTTTTAAACTACATGAAATTAACAACTACCCTCAAAAAAATTTTTTAATAAAATTTGGGGTTTATAATTGCTTTTTTTCTTTTTTAAAAAAAACATACTAAATGGATCGGGGCGACTCCGATCCACCCCGCCTCGCGACCCGTGGCGGGGCGGCTGATCACACCCCTATCCGCCGCCGGTAACCCGCAAGGCGGCATTTTTCTGCCCCGTTCGGTTGGGGACACAGCGGGTTAGCGGCTTGATCGGGGTAAATTGCCATCCCTAACGTTGGATGAATTTAAGTGCTCGTGTCAACTAATGAAAAGGGAGATTTTATGAGATTACACTAAAATTAATAAAAACAAAATAAGAAAGCAAATAACGACCATTCACAAAGATAAATAAGAAAATAAACGTTAACTTCAGTTCTTGGTTCAGTTGTGTATTTTACATAAAAGATAGTAATCAATTGCAAAGTCGTTCCTACTTTCTTGTAAAACTGTCAACTCTAGGCAACAAGAAGTTCTATTATCCGGATTTTCCCTTAAGTGTATCTAATCAAAATAAACTCTTTAATTAGACGTAACCGTTTGGACAACCTAGAATAATATCTCTAAATATAAAACAACGATTGCATGAAAAATCAGGAAAATAAGTTAATCTAAGTGATGATAGGTTGTGTTATCCCTAATGATTAATAATTATTAGTTGCTACTTGAATTAGAAGAAACAACAATTAAGGATTGAGACCCAAAATCTAACAATAGAACATTAACCATTCAATGTAGTAGACCTAAACTAGGTCAAATAATTAACATTCATAAGCATAAAAAGTAGAGTAACACAATCAATTCCATAAGAGAGTAAGAAACAACGTTACTAATATTGATTAATTAATGATAAGAAGTAGCAACAACATCCCCTTGAACTGGAGAAAGGGAAAAGCTAGCCTCGAGTGTTCACTCAGAAAAATCTTCCACTAAAACTTATCTTTAATGAAGAAAATAAATCTATGAAGTTGTGTGAAGTTCTATAAGATGTGACCCTTATATAGGGTCTAAAAACCCCAAGAAAATTAGTAAAGTTCGTGTATAAGTTATACCATAAAAAGAGTTCTAGAAAAACTAGGAAACAAGAAAAATTAGACAAATGGTGGCATCGACATTGCAGATTCTGCTAGCTCGGTCTGGTGCAGTGCGGCTGCACTGCTGTTTTTGCTTGCTTCTGCCCGGCTTCGACGTGTGGGTGCGGTCGCACATGTTCTTTTCTTTTCTTATTTTTTTTCTAGTCCTTCATGTTCTCTAGCCCGGCATCTTGGTCCCTTCAAATCTTTGTAAAGCAAGTCCGAAATCAATCTTTTTTTTATTATTTCCTTGATCCTGCAGTAAATAAACAAACTTAAGATAAATAAATATTTTAACATAATAAAACTCATAATAAATTACTAATGTGGAGAAATTAAACAATCTAATCAAGCACTTATCAAGATTAATGGAAATAATGGTTTTTATTATATATAGGCCATTATAGTATTCCTCTTTTCACTTGATTTCGTGTCCCTACAGTGTCTAATGTTATTATGTATTTTTTCTCATTTTTAAATTGATAAATAATTCTTTCATCCAAATTATTTATGACAGCATTTTCTTAATGTTTTAATTTTTACATTTCGAATATAGTAATGATAATATATTAATACTAAGAGAAGTTTGTCGGGCACGGTTTTTCCCGCTACTAGTCTGGCTTTATAAGGATTCTGATGACGTCACTAATGACGTCATATGTGAATCTCCCTTATCTTTTCCTAATTATCTTTTCTAAACTTTTCCTACATTATAGTAAGGTCACCGTATCTTCCTTATCTTTTCCTAAACCGCATCTTCCTTGTTTTTTCATAATTATTTTTCTTAAATTATATCCGTCGACATCAAACAAATATGAGTTCTTGGGGTTTTGGGTGATTTAGCTTGGGCGATTTAAATTTGGGTTTTATTGATATTGTTTGAATTTTTGCTGATTTCTAATTTTATGCTATCATATCTCTCAACTTTTGTCAATAGTTACTTAATATTAAATTTGTTAATAGCTACTTCATGATGACTTTGATAGCTGCAAAAATGATCTCTGTGTTTTTTTTCTTTTTTTTTTTATTTAGAAAAGTAAGGTTCCACTAAATTATTTTAATTTTTGGCATTAAATGCGTGAGTATAGTAGATTGATGGCTTTTGAATTTGGCGATATGTTGAAGAATACTCATTTCTTGAAATAAAATGTTTTTTTCTTTGTGATAAATTGTAAACATCTTACAACATTTTTTAGACCCTAAGTAGCACAAAGCCACAAACTGACCGTCCCTAAGTATAATTTTAGTTATCACAAACATTCTCTAGGAGAAATTAAAAGCAATGAATCATGTAGTTGCAAATGATCTCGGATAAAAAAGTAAGTTTAATAGAAACTTGTGTTGAGATTTCATATCCTTTTAAAATAATTGTACAGCCTTCATCTCGCTGCACTTCACTACACAAATGTTGGACTTTTAGATCTCGAAAGTTTCTTTTTAAAAATTATACTACCAGTTAAATAGTTGATTGATATGCATACAAGCTAGAAATTTTATTTTGCCTAAACATAAACATACTATGCCTGCGTACATATATGTCAAATATCTAAACTACAAGAACCTCACATTTGTAGTCTGAATGTGTGTTACATATTACACGTATGTATAGCAACTTACTTATGTGAGCAAAATAAAATTTCTCGTGCATATACAGACATACATGCATGCATAAACACATATTTTGCATTTAAGTTGAGGTTCATTGCATATTTTTATTTTTATTTCATAAGTGAGCTCTTTCTTTTTTATGTCCTATGGGGATAATTAATTTATCATTCTTGGTTTTCCCATTTTAGATGTGCAGCAGATAAGAAGTAACAATACAGAATATAGGTGATTACGTGACACAAAACATGGGTTGAAGAGCTTAATTTGGTTTAATAATGGCATTAATTCCATGGCAAATAGTTCTGGCAATGTCTATTTCAGGGACAGTTTCTTTCATTTTTGCGGTCATTACTGAAATTAAATAGCCAGTAACAGATGAATCCATTGCAAGGAGACGAGTATTTTTTAGGTTAGAGATGTTGGAGATCGGAAGAGCGTCGTAATCGGGGCTTGCCAAGTTCTTGGAAATGCCTAACTTGCTGAAATGACCTCAAAACATTTACTGTACTTCAAGCCACAAAATCCTAGTTACTACGTATTATTATCAAGTTTGTATGCTGATTCTAGAAATTGGGAGAATGTTCGTCTAATTCAGAGTATTATGAAAAACAGAAGAGTGCAAAACACAAACATTTTTTAGCAGGATTGAACTGAATAACATCATATGTTTGACTTTTTAATTGTTTTTTTCTAAATTATTGATTTTTAATGTACATTTAATGAAGACTAACCACTTAAATTTATATATGTTTTTGTTGAAATTTTTTATTGGTGCTATTCCCGTGCAACGCACGCGTGAGAGTTCTAGTAGTAGTAATAGTAGTAGTATAGATAGTAATAATAATAAAAAGCATTGAATTACAATATATTATTTATTATTGTTATTTTATTTATTTATTATTATTATTTTTAAGTAGTTCAAATCGGCCTTCTTACCCTTTGAGGCGAGCTTGAATAGTCTTTCAACAAGAACTGGACTTCAAGATATTAGAATTGAACTTAGAGGAAATTAGCCCAAGTCATGTGGAGTCCTTCAATATGCAGGCTTCAATGGACCTGAAGTGTTTATTAAGATTTGGAACGGAAACCTAGTCGTTTCCATTTTCCAAGTATTGTCCAAACTTAACCATTTAAAAAATGCACAAAAATGAATCTCAATTGCCATTGCACCTAACGTCATGAAAAGTTTTTTTATAAGTAATAATGTGTGCACCAAGAAATTTAATAACACTAGTATTTCTTACTAAAGAGCAGTATTTAAATATATGTCGAAGGTTTTGTTAAAAATATCACATCTTATATGGCCTGTATGGATGTACGATATATATATATATATTTTTTATTTATTTATTTAAAATACAAGTGACGTGTATCGATGCATGTAACATGAGTAGAGATGTTTTGTTATAAAACTTTCGAAAGGTTTTTGAACATTGTTGTAACTACAATAGTTTTTTCTTTTTTTCTTTTTTTTTTTTTTTTGAAAAGGTTTAACTACAATAGTTAGTTACTTATTTTGATAGAAAAAATAGCTTATCCTTCAACCGTGTCTCCTAAACATACTTTCAGCATTAGCCAAATGCTCTCCACTATCAATTGAAATTTGAAAAAAAAAAAAAAACGCTCATTAGCAGTTGTATTTAGTGATTTTATATATAACTAGTTTTTTCTACCCGTGCGATGCACAGAATGCGAGTACTGCGTAAGAAAAAAATGAATTAGGAGTACTGTGTAATTAAATGTCATGTACCAAAATTTTGTCAGCACCACATTTTCATCAGAAAATCACATAAAAAAACATGGTAGGTGAATAATAATAATAATAAGAAGAAAAAAAAAAGAGAAGAAGCACCCAAGAGGAACAAAATTGCCCTACCAAAAATCATTGTGAGACCCATTCAAAAAAAAAAAAAAAAAAGAATCATTGCGAGACCACCGCATTTTTCTGCCTTAATTAACCGTATTTGTTCCCCTTTTTCCGTATTACTTGCTTTGTCTCACTTGCAACTGTGTATTTCAAACAATCAGCACACTTTCAAGTGTGGAGCCAATATACTATGCCTTGTTACATTTATTAGTCAATGGGAAAAAAAAGGGTAAAGCCACAACAGCCACGCGTTAAAAAATAGACATTTGAAATAAGCAAAGCTCGGTTAATGTTTATGCGCTGTGTTGAACCTTATTGAACCTCGTCGATAAACAACAGGAAAATAGGAATTACACAAACCACACAAAATATCCGTGGCATAAAATCTTTTCTTTAATAGCAATAACGTCTGGAAATCTAGTTAAAAATCATCTTACCTGACTGCGTGGCTGGAAGTGGGCACAATCTCTTGTCTGTTCTACCCTTCTCATTCGAATATGGCCTTTTTCCCAAACTTGATGAACCTAGATCCATGGGAGTTCCTGGTATTTCAATTATTTTTAAGATATAAAGTGTGTATCACTTTTGTTCGTTTAGACTTGTATACACCGAGTGATGTTGTAGAATTAAAATGAAGAAGATAGGAAAATTTCTCTGTGCGTTTAGGTTATAAGAAAACCCTCAGTGATTTGAGTCAGTAGAAGTTGAGTGGTCAGTCAAATTACAATTCCTAAGCAGCATTATTAGTGGCATTAAAATACGTACAGCCCATCTACATTCCTATGTACACTATATCTGGGAAGATGAGTGGTTGTATCTGTCCAGCTAATATAGTGTATGATTAGTATGTAAAAAAAAGAAAAAGAAAATAATACTAATCAGTTACAATAATAATAATAATAATATTAGTAGCATTACTATTAACTGTAAAAGTAAATGTAATTAATACGAAACCTTTAATAACATTAATAATAATACTAATAATAATATTTGCAGTATTAATTAGGGATAAATAAATAAGAGTCTATAATCTGGTATTTAACATTTTCATTAGTTCTTTAATAATAAAATTAAAATTATTAACAGTTTTAATATTATTAGCAAAGATCTCATTAATAATAATAAGAGTAATCCTAACAGTTGTAATATTAATTATAAATAAACTAATAAATAACAATCCAGAGTGTGATGTTTAATTATAAAAATCAGCTAACATATATATATGTTATTAAGAAAAAAGATAAACGACGTAACGACGTACAAATCCCACAAATTATTTTAACTATTAAAAAACTTACAGCCCAACCCAATTGTTATACACCAATTCTACCTAGGAACATGAGTAGTCATGTGTGTGCAGCTAAATCAGTGTTTGAATAATAATAAAAATAAAAATAATACTAATCACTTACAATAATGTTACCTAATACCAACAAGAAGTATAGACTTGGTTTTCGGCCCGTTTGCTGATGTCATTGTGACATCATCTTTTTTATTTTTATTTTTTTTCCTGCAACGAAAGCGTGTTTTCCTTTTAGCCTGATTTGATAACATTTTCGTTTTGAAGACATTTTTCCTTCCCTTCAAAGTGGAGACCTAATTTACGATCGCGGCTTGGAACCCCAGGCACACACGTCTCCGCCGCTTCCCCCCGTTCCTTTTTGCTTCTTCGCCGGGCGCCGCCGCCTCTGGGACAACACAAGGTGATCCAGCAGCGGCTTTGCCCCGCCATCAAGCGGACCGTGCTGCTACTCCTATTTGCTTATCCACCCGTCGCTGCAGCCCTAGCTTCTCTTTGCTTTTTCACCGACCGCTGCCACCTCTGGGGCGACAGATGGTGGTCTAGCAGCGGCTTCGCCTCGCCTTCAAGCAGAGCTGCCCCCTGTTTGCTTATCCGTCCGTTGCCGCCACCCCTGATCCTTTTTGTTTTTTCGTCTGCCGCCGCCACCGCTACTGGAGCCACAGAAGGTGAGCCGGACTGCGGCTTACCTTGAAGGCATACCACGCTGCTTCTCCTGTTTGTTTATCCGTCAGTCGCCGCCGTCCCTGATTTCTGCTTCACAGGTTTGAAAATACTTGGGTCTTCTCTATGACGTTGCAAAAGATTGTACCTTAAAGTTGATTGAGGGGCCAGTTAAGGTACATGTGCTATTTCGTGATACTAAAATATTTGTTGTTTCGATTTATATGATAGATTATATGGTTTAGTTGCATTTTAAGCTATATGAAAATGTGCGTAAATTGACAAGGATGTTTCATGTGCATAAGGATAAATGATATGCTAGAACCCTACTAGATGTTGAAGTTCTCTGAGATGAAATAAAAACAGTCAACTAAGGTGCTTGTGAGATTCCACTTTATCAAGATGTCAATTTTGCGCTCAAAGCATATTAAAATTCTGGAAGCTATAGACTTTTGATAGGCACTGCAGGGTTGACCTCATCATGAATAATTTAAGTTGATTTTAAGAACTTTTTTTCCAAACATGTTTTGATTTTAACAAGAGTTTGTTAGTTCCTGTTGTTTATTCATGTGGTTTGCTATTTTCCGTCAAAGTCTTTGGTCGTGTACTTGAGAATAAAGGGACTGCAGTTAGGAAAATCTAGAGTTATAAATTTGTATTTTAAGTTGTTCAGAGCTTATGACTCAACAAATTCAAGTGGATTCCAGTAGTATTTTCTATTTAGTTAATTACTTGCTACTGCTTGAATTTTTATGATACGTTATTTTGCTATTCTGCATATGGGTTTTGGGCTTGAGGGCCTTTGAAAGCTCTGGCGCTGTTTGTGGTAGCAATGGAGTTTAAAGGCACACTCTTGGCACATTTTTTTCATGACTTTATATCATTATTTGCAGTAAGTCAGTTTGTTCTCTTTCTCTTAATAAACGAATTTGATCTTTCTCTTTTAGTCAATATATTTATACATTCATACATATTTGTATGTCTTCGACGATTAGTTCTAGACGAACCTTTCAAGAAGAGGAGCACTTGGAGGCGGTGAGAGGAAAACCATCTCAAATACTGCAATGAAAGAGACATTAGCTTTGTTGTAACTTCACCAAGAGGTAACCATTAGGTCTTTTCTTTTCACCTTTTCGAGTGACATGATTTCATTTGATATGAGTTTCATATGTTTACAGTAAGATAAATTTTGATATGAGTTTGATAAATTCAAATTTTGTTTTTAATGTAATGTCAAATACACTCTAACACAGTTTTCTCATGCACTTGGTCATGTACTTCAGATTAGTGGGACTGCGATTAGGAAGATCTGGAACTATTAGTTGTTATGATGTCAATTATTATCATTTGCTTGATTGCTTTTCAGCTTCCTAATTTTTAGAAATTATAAGCTCATGGAAGGGGACCCCCATTTTTAGCCATCCACCCTACGTTATCCCGAGGCATTTATAACAGAAAACAATTAAATTTTATGGTTCTTTTAAGTGTTTTAAAACCATTTTTCTCATTAAATTCATATTATTGGGGTATGTTATAGAAACATCATTATTGCTAACTGTCCCTCAACCATTGGTGAACTCTATAATTTGGCCTACGAGAACTATGTAAGAGAAAATCCCTCTACTAGCGTTGATGTTCTCTTATCCTTCACAGTATGGTACGCTAGGTATCTTCTGTTTATCTCTCTTTTATTGGTGTTTACCTATGTATTTTTTTTTCATCTCTTTGTTCAATAAAAAGCCCATATCTGTATGTTATTTAGCCTCTACGAATTGGTTTCTTGATTTGTGTATAGTGGTAAGTTGATATATACCAGAATTTTTGATTTATGTATTTATGGTAAGTAGATTTGTTTGCAATCCTCCACTAATCGGCTTCTTGATTTGTGTAATAGTGGTAAGTGGATATATAACAGAATTTTTGATTTATGATAAATAGATTTCTTTGCAATCCTCAACTAATTGGCTTATTGATTTATATAATTATGGTAACTGTAGCATAGTTATTGATTTACGTTAATTATAGTAAATAGATTTGTTTGAAATTAACTATGATTTAGGGATATATTCATAATCTTTCTTAATTATTGTTTAATCCAATTTTGGTAAGTAGATATATTCTACACTTTTGTCTTTTTATCTTTCATTATATATATGCACTACATGTTTAAGCATTATTTCACATATATAATACATGTCTGATTTGCACTACATGGTCATATATAATACGTGTCTGTTTTGCATGAGAATACACCTTTTCTCCATGCTCATGTACACATTATTTCATTTCAACAGGTTCTATATCTCCTCAAGTGATGGCAAGGCGTATATACAAAAGTTAATATTCAATGCATACTATGAATTAATAATATTTAAGTTAACTTTTGCAGTTTTTAGTAATACATGTTGCATTTGTCCCATTTTTAAATATTTATTACTGGTGTCCTTATAGAAATTCTCTTTTTGTTTATTATTCATTGGGTACACTTCAGTGTAATTATTATGACTCTATTGATTCAATTTTATTATGTTTGGGTTTACAATATCTCTATTAGTTTATATAAATTTTTTGTTTTGTTTTGTACTTCAATTGTATTGACCATTTTTTAACAATCGATCGATTTTTGTATATGGATATAATCTCTTTTTGATTGATGTAATGTTGTATTCTACCCGTGCAACGCACGGGTGGGGATACTAGTAATCGTAATACTGATGATACGACAAATTAGTAATAATTTCATTTTTATAAGTTTTTATTACAAGGGGGACAAAGGGAAGGGAGGACTTGGGGCGGGGGGGGGGGGGTTCGAACCCGGGTCATGCCCGGTAAAGGATAAGCCTTTTTCCACTTGGGCTATTCCTTAGTCCCCAATTTCATTTTTATAAGTTTAGAAGTAATAAAAGGCAATATGTACTTCGACATGAAAATAATCCTCTCAAATGCAACGTTAACACTATTTTTCATGGATTTAAATATTAATACAGTAAGTATTATCCAGCCGTATTAAAATTATCTATAATATTTGTAATATGTTGCTACGGTTACTTCCCGTGCATGTAAGATAATGAACTTAACGTTAAAGCCTAAAAAGAAATACAAATGATAAATTTAGTAATTGTAAGTGACAGAAAATAAACAAATGAGGATTCCACACTTAATTCATAAATTCATTAATTCAATAGAAGTTGCCAACCATACACAGACACGGTAATTTGAAATTTTAAAATAAATACTTGAATATAAAACATTCAAGTATAAAACGTTCAAATTTTAAAATAAATACTATAAATTTATTATTATCGTAAGTAAGTTTTTAGTTCCCAGGGCCACGATAGTCTTTGAAACACGTTCTTAGTCCTTAGACATTAGTCCCTCTCTTGCTTGATGACCTTGCGCACTTTGCTAGACGATTGCTCGACCGACTGGGGTCCCCCATGGTACCCAGTCGAGTCAGCTGAATTAGTAGTGGAGGAACGCTTAGAGGGTGTCTTAGCCGGCGACATAACTTCATTTTCACTATTAGAGTCTTCCGCTGCCATAGTATGCAGTTCCGTTCCAGTTTCGTCATCCTCATTGTCTTCGCCGGCAAAATGGTCAGTCTTCCTATATTTTTGAATTGTCTTAGGGTCGTACGAAACATAGGACACAACATATATGTTGTCACCTTTTTCAAAAAAATTTTCCTGAGTCTGGATTCGAAATAGGAACTCCCTCTGACCAACTTCATAAGCTCCTCCGGCAGACTGTTTCTGTTAGTCCCTTTTAGCTTCTTACCTTGTGTTGACTAAATAGAACAAAGAAAGCTAGAAAACGTAAGACAAAATAGGCTGTGCCAAAAAACAATTTGGTTAAAATGACAGAGAAGTGATTACCGATGATAAGCGCCCGGTGATTTCTTGCACGCTTTTGCCAAGCAAATCCTGGGAAGTTTGATCCCATAAAAGAAACGTGAGACTGCCAGTCCCATCGCACACGTTGATGATAATCCTGAAACGCTGCTCCGTTTCAGTGATATCGCAGTCACATGAAATCTTTTGTCCTTGATTTGCAGATTTTTTGTGACAATCTTTACAGCTAGTAAAAAAACATCCACACTCCTGTCTAATCGAAGAAATAGAGCCAACTGCCCAAACAATTTGCTTCTGCAAAAATAAAAAAATAAATAAAATAAGGTACATATGCGAAACATCCAAAACCGAAGTAGGTAGTAACCACAAACATGGCACGAGATATACCTGTTTAATCTCTGTAAGTTGATCAAAAGTGACCAACATTTGAATTCCTTTCTCCAGCTCCTCTCGAGCACTTAAAGCAGGAGAAATGGGAAATCTGGATAACTTGTTATGCTGTGTTTTGATAATCTCCAGGTACGCTACGTTAATATAGCAATGCAAATAGTTAAAATCGCTCATCACATTCTCCACAAGCCGGGGGCCCAAAAAAAAAATTACTTTAAGCAGTTAGATGAATGATTTACCTGGCCTTGTATTCCTCACACCCTCTAGCCTTATTGTTCACAAAAGAGACGTGGGGTGGGGTGGGGATGGGGTGGGGTTGGTTTTTTTAGTTTTTTATTATTTTTAAACATTTTTAAAAAAAGTTTAAAATGTTTATGGGGGTATAATCGTCTTTTTCAAAAAAAAAATTGGCGGAATAGTAATAATAGGGACGATTTGTGTGCATTTTTGAAAGGTTGGGGGCCGTAGTGTGTCTTAAAAAAGGTTGGGGATGAAATTGATTCTTAACCTAAAGGTTGGGGACGATTTGCGAAATTAACCCAAAAAATAAAAGGAAAGGTTAGATAATATATGCTAAATTAAAATTAGCACAACCTTGGTAGCAATTCGGTCGGCATAGCTGTATTATGGCAACCAGAGGTTTTTTCCCAGCAGATTCAATCCTATGCTGCATTTCGGCAACATAATATTCCCATAACATTACTGGAATACGTATTGATTTGTGCGATTATGGTAGATTGATTTATTCCCACACTTTCCAATAATAACGCTAACGCGTTTAAAACCGAAGCAAGATCGGAAGATTGAATAAAAGCCAATTCGTATACCAAGGCTGCATATTTTAGTAGTGACCCAGCTGTTTATTAATGAGAAATAAGCCCTACTTAACGCAATCGGCCCAGTATTCTCAAATAACCTTAAGCCCAAACCAGCTAACAGGCGAAGGAAAAAAAAAGTGAAAATTGTACTTTTGGAGGGAAAACTTGATAGTGGGACCCACTTTAACTCAACAGCTTTAAGAGCTTATTATTGATATTGATATTGATGGTAGACATTACTCCTGCAAAGGGCTTACTCGGAAAAAGTGAAAACAACTTGAGATTTTGTTTCACCGCAATTGTGAGTGGACAGAAAAACTACATCAACCAATCCGAATAAAAAACAGATTGAGCCGACTCGATTCAGTGGTGTTTGGGGAAAAAAAGTGGTTTGCATGAACTAGCTGGTTTTTACAATAAACTGACCAAATGGCCGGTTAAAACTCAAAAACTGGCAAACCGAACCGACTGAATGCCCGCCCCTAACCGCAGCTCCTTGCAAATATGGTTTAAGGTCAAACTAGTCTAGTACCAAATGAATAAAAATATAAGAATATCGAAATAAGCAAGAAGTTCAATATTAAATATAAACTTTGACTAACAAATTAAAACATAATCTCATTGAGAAGAAAAACAAAATATAATTATAATAAAATTAGCCTTTTGAATTAATTTTTACTACTTTAAAATCAATGAAACAAATTTCAAAGTTTACAATTTAGTATTCACTCCAACCCACAAAGATATCCCCTTCTATTTTTCACATAAATTAAGAAAAACATAACATATATCTATATATTAATTAAATGAATAAAGCTGCGGTACTTTTGTACTGCAGTTTTCCCGCAAAAAAATCTGTTAGTAGGATCTTTTTAGATATTTTGTTTCATATTACGGCAACATGTGTGGTATCCTGAATTTTTCAATTTCTTAAAATTTTTTTAATTCATTTTTGCATTATCTATTCGTCATTTTGAAGTAAGATTCATTAGTAAGATTCATTATTAAATTTAATAACTGATAGATAATTATTATCATTTACTTGTTTAAATTATAGATAAAATTGATTATCCGATTGTCTAACATACTTTGAAATTTGTAGATTATAAGTAATAGAAATTAAACATATATATCGGTAGTTTAAATTAATTGAAAATTATAATTGTAATTTTTTCTTAATTTTTCTTGGTATAAATGAATATTAATAATTATGACTATTTTATATATGACTTTTATAAATTATGACTATTTTATATTTGACTTTTATATATTATTAATTTATATAATCTTCATGTTATTCGACTTTATTGATTTCGAATAAAAAATATTTTCACAATGCACGTAACTGCCTAACTAGCAATTATTTCTTACGTTGTCATTTATCTAAATTAGTGCAAAAAAATAAAATGATATTTATTTGCTTTAACGTTAACAATCATATTACAATTTGTTGTAAACTAGAATTATCTTAAGATGACATGAAAAAAATTACATTATTGTTTGGTGGATGTTAAAAATAACACACATCTAATCATATTTTCAAAAATAGGCTGAAATTTTAGGCTGGAAATTCCTAGACTCAACTATTGAGCTTTATATAATCGATAGATGGATAGATTGACTTACCATCTCCATCTCCTGGCGGTGGCCTATGTCAAGCAAAATATCTTTATTTTGGTGTGTGTTATATTATTATTATTATTAACCAGCTTTTTCCTGTTTGTTGTTGTGGAATTTATCCATGTGATGTAGTTTGTTTGATAGAGGGCAATTTTTGGTGTCTTCTCAAGTAAGTTTGTCTTGCATCTAACATATAAAAAAAGCATTAGAGGGATCATGTTAGGATTAAATTCTAATCTCCACTAAGATAAAAATGATAAACAAATTATCTTGATCAATCAGTCACTCATAAATAATATACATGTTTATAATGATCCATTCACCTTTCGCTAGACGCTACATTCGCCCGTCATAAATATGCTATCATAAGGTATGCTAAACTCATTTCCGATCATAAAATTTGAAATTTCCAATACAATGACAAGAAAGAGGGTCAATTTCATAAAGTTTCCAACTAGACATTTTCTTGAAGCTGGGACATTTCATTACAGCAAAAGTCACCAAAAATGTTGACTTGAGCATAAGGGGTTGGGTTGGGGGGGTTCGGGGTAGGTTACCAAAGTTCACAAAAACAAGAAGCCATTAGTTACAGTTATAAGCTTCACTTGATAACCATGGCACTAACATAATATATTATAGGCAGCCACAAGATTGACTGCTAGAACCAAATAGCCTGGGCATTAATAAGCATTTGCTTTAGAGATCCATCAACATGGAGGGAGATGACATCTTTGGCCGAGCCGACATATCGGCCGCCGATAAACACTGCAGGAACAGTGGGATTGCAGCCTAGTCCTCTTAAGGCGCTCTCCATTTCTCTTCCCTTTGCATCTTGATCAAGTTCATGCACAGCAGGACTTGCCCCTAGTTCATAGAACAGTGCCTTTATGCTATGACACATGCAGCACGAGCTCTTCGTGAAGATCACTGCAGCCTTCTTCGATGCCAAATCTCGTACCCTGTCCATAAGTTTCTACAAAACTCGACTAAACAGAAACAAGTGTTTTTATACTTGAGACTTGTGATCTGATGAGGTTTGCTTGTGGAGTTTTTGAAGTTTCAGCATTCTTATTTATAGAGGGCAGTGAACAGTATAGGATTAAGTTGTTTATTCTCAAAAGGGAAATGAAGAAATATTCAAATGCTAAAACTAGAAAATAGAGAATCTTTTTAAGATATTAGTATGGATAAGAGGAACTCTCTGGTGATTTGCTTGAAAATGACTCATTGTTCTGAATCCAAGTTGACACATGAGCAAACAACACTCACCTCGTGTCTTAAAAGTATACAATACAGTATTGAATAGTACTAAAAGCATAAAAAAATAAAGAATATTTTACATTGTAGTGTCCAAATATATCTAAATTATTACTACTTACCAAACATACTTGTCGATAATTCACAGCAGGTGAAGGCGAGCTTCTACTTTCCGTACCGACAAATAGTATCTCCCATTATGAGACAAGATGATGTGCCTTTGAACCCTGATAGGCTGCATAGTTATTTAGCATTTGCAGGTGCCAAAGGGCAGGAAGAATTGGATATATTCTTTTGCTTTGTGGGAAAATTCTGTGTCTCACCTGGAGGCCGATTTTCGGAGAAAATTAGTATTTTATTACATAATGCAAATGGACAGGTAGAAATACCAAAAGTTCAGAAAATATTCACAAGGCACACATTATTGTGTTATTATTCATAGATTTAGGGACAAGGAATTATATTCTCCAAGTTGAAAGAATTCACTTTTCTCCTGACTTCTATACCTTTTATCAATGTCAACCTTCAAGATAATTACCCAGCATTCAATCATCTTGATGATAGTACTGCTCAATCAACATTCCTCCACCTCATGGCACTAATGGGATCCTTGTTTTCGGGCCCCGGGATATGAACTAGATAGTAGGTATCGAGTTGACTTAATTGGCTAACCAAATAGCTGATATCAAAATATTGATAGCCTGCTGCTTTCACCAGCTCCTACTAGCATTTATCTCTGTTTCTCAGAGAACTAAGAACTCAGAAATTTCCAGGGCGTCCAAGCAAATGAATAATAGTTACCTCAAAGCAAAAAATAGATTCACATAGTCGACACTAAATTTTTATTCTGGAGGTAGCTGTTCTGGGATCCTTGGCTGATGTGTAAAAGACCTAGAGGGATACGAGCTAATCCAGTCCATCTTCACTTTAGCATCCCAGACAAAAAAAATGGCAGAAAATTTTCAGGCAACAAGGTTAACAGAAAATGAGCATGACTTGCCAAGTATTAATAAGTAATTAAATAATTAATCAAAAAAAATAATTACGGACAGATTAACTCAGTGCACTGTGCATGAAGCAAAGAATCTTTTAATCTGGATGATGATCATCTAAAAAAGAGAATCCCTGATGTGAAGTTCAGTTCATCAGGATTAATCGGAATTATGCTCGAGAAACACGTCATCCGATATGTATGATCGGTCTATTTCTATCCCACATCCATATTCATATGTTCTGTAGATGTGTCTCCATAGATCTAGCAATGAACTAAATAAAAAACAATGCTACAAATTCACCTTATCTTTTGTCCACCCCACATCCACCTCAGTGAATCACTTATATATCGCGATAATTTGTTTCTAATTTATCGTAATATATAAATAATTCAATGGGGTGGATGTTTAACATTATCCCTAAATAAATTGGTAGAAAAGGATACATGGTTACAGGTCATGCAAACACCTCCTGAAATGATGAGGAAAACAGTATATCAAATCTTTGCCCGTCCTAAATCTTGTATAAAGCAATTGCATGTGAATTTGTGAAGAAAAACTTTCCAGTCTGCCACAAGCTTAATAATTGTTCAACCTTTAATTTTAACCTTTTACTGGATCAAATAATCCAAATTAAGGTTATTTAACACTAGGACTGCAACCAACATGTTTTCGTGTACTTCGTTCTCCAATGCAAATGCTTATTCATTCAACATTTCAGGCAATAACATAGGACAGTGGAAACAAACTAGGGGAACTGACTTATGGGATTAAACAGCAAATCTATGTTAATTCCACTTTATATACCAGTCAGTCTCTCAAGTCTCTTCTAGAAAAAATTTCCAACCTACTCTGTTCACTTCATTCAATCATTTGCCCACACACAGAGCAGCCTGCAGTATCTGAAATTTTATGAACATAGACAGCACATGTAGATTTACTGGCAATCTGTTATTGACAATATGAGAACTACCATAAAGACATGTTAATTGACGAGCCATATTCAGAAAAGCATCTTGGAACAGGCATAAAAGAAAAGATCTTATTTAACTTTCAAAGTTATTAGCCAATTGAAGACAATGGTACATATGACAAGCATGTATACAAGGTTAAGGAGCGTACAAGGTATAGTTGATATGATCATGGACGAGATTATTAGTGGTTAATAAACAGTGTGTTTTGTCATTTTTCAATGAAATCTTTCAAGAAAGGGCTATTCCGCTCAACATATGCATTCCTCCGCCAATTCTCTACAGCACTCTTAACAGTTGAGTTGGCCCGGTGTATCTCTTCAGCTGTAAACTTGTGTTCAATAATTCCCAAGGGTCCAGGTTGAAGTACCTTAACCACAGTTTCCACATCCTGCTCCAGTTGCCTAATGAAACAGGGAAAAATTAGATTCAAATGATAATATGACATATTAGTTTAGTAAAATAAATGCACAAATATGACGAACACATATCTATCAACAGATCTTAGCCCAAGTTAGCATTCTACTTTTAGTTCATTCTATTTTAAATTTAAACTTGGTCAAACAAATCACGTTCATACATCAACAATTCTCCACCATTTATCTATCATTCTCTCTCTTATTTCAAGAAAAAGAAAAGTAGTTTGCTAGCAATTCATAAGATTCCCGGGGTGATTGCGGAAGGTACAAAGGTATAAATAAATTTATCCACACTGTAATTGTTCTAGTCTTCTAGAAATGGTATTCCAACATAGTATCAGCCTACCAAGACATTTAAAAAATAAGTTCAACAGTTGTTACGGCTGCTGCGCCAACCATTTATTCAGATTCCCCGTAATGAAAGAATCTATCCAGCCTCAATGGATCCTGACTGCTGAAGGCATGTCAACTTCTCTCGGAAATAGTACTAAAACTTCTAGCAAGGCGGCTGGCAGCCCACTATATATAACGATAACGTCAACTTATTGGAATGGTCGAAAAACTTCATATGGTTCAAGGAACAAGCAATATAACACAGAAAGCAATGTTTTGACAGCAAAAACCAGACAAGTTGTAGTAAAAGTAAAGCCGAATCGCATAAATTCGCATCGACACTTGAAGCCACCATAAAGAAAAACCTCAACAAGTTCCAGAAATTAATAGTGTCGCTTAAATAATACAATATTGCAAAAATTATTAGCTTTGCATATTTGATCTCCAGAAACCCCTTAGGAAAATTGAATCTTGCACAAATTAATTAATAAAATAAAAGCATATTCCACCTCCATCGTCAAGAACGGACCCTTCATACGGTTTTGAAGCCTTAAATCAGGAATATAAAGAACAAATGCAGAGCTATCAATCAATATTATTAAACACACAACAAAAGAAGACTTTGGCGGTGACTACCTGAAAAATCTTGAAAATGGCACCGACTGGGCGAGCCTCGACAGAGATGGCGACATAATAAGATCGGAAGAGCAAAAAATTCTGCCCCCGTTTACAATTTCAGAGAGGCTTCGAGAACCGAAGAAGGGTTTTTCCTCTGTTTCTTGGGGGCGAAAGCCTTTTATATTTGGTCTCGCTCTTAGCAGTCTAGCGTTTTCTAAAATGCTTACAAATTAGATAAGACCACATATACAAAAACACAAATTATATGTACATAGTTACTGTTAGGAAGTAAGATTTAATATCAGATATGAGATAATCTAAAAACTAGTCAATATATCAAAATTGATTGTAGACAAAATTCAAAACAAGATAAAGATCACAAAATTTTAATACCAACAAGCAAGATTATCATTCACGTTTTACTTAAGAAAATTTACTATTTCGATCTAAAATTGATTCTCTCATTAAGATGACTCAAATCTGGGGAAGTCTAATATAATATAGAAACTTACTTTGTAAATTTAAGTCAATGTTTAACTTTTTAAACCTATGAAATTAAAGAAAGCGATGACATACGAGACCGAAATTGGTTGAACCTAGAAATAGTCACGATAACAAAGAACGATCGGATTGAAAATTAAAGATTTAGTATTTAGAGTTCGTCAGTCTCAATCAATTCCAATTCTCAATTGTTTTTTGATTCTATAAATTGAAATCATTTTACAATAAGAGGTAATAAAATTGGTTAAGAAAAACAATTTAACTTTAAAAAAAAAGAAAGAAAAAAAGAAAAAACAAGAACAAAAGAAAAGAAAACGAAAAAAGTATATATGGAGTTGGGCTTGTGCTGGACCGCGCTAGCCCACCCCTCCCTACATCTTTGTCAATAAGGGAAATTTTGATGTAAGTAGCTACATTTGTAAGAAATTTTAAAAATACTATCAATTATAACTATTTTGGTATTTGTAGTTGTTATTGAAAAAATTTGCAAAAATACTCCATCTCTAATTTTGAAGATAATAAATTTCGAAAATAATAAAAAATCCGGAAACAATTAAAAAAAATAAAAGTGATTACATGATATTCTAAAAATAAGACTCCTGCCTATTTAAAACTCCTTAATTCTCTTTTATCCATAATTATTATCAATCACATTTGTTTCTCTCTCATCTAACAATAACCGTCGACCTCATCTGGAAGAAGACAATAGAGAGAAGAAAAAATATCTACAAATTACATACGAGATAATCGAGAGAATATTCTCATACACAAGGAAAGGAAGAAATCGCAAGGATCCGTTTAATATGTTACAGACTGTCAGCCACGTTGAACACAATAAGTGAAATTTGTTATAATTTGATTCCAAACACATACACATGCAATCGTAATCGGTGGATGAGTTGTTATTCTCTTGAATTAGTTTTCTCTTATATTCTTTTCTTCAGATTACCACACATATAATTAGTTTTCTTCCCTTGTTCGACTCATGTAATTTACAACGACATTGTGTTCTCAAAGAGGTAGATGATTTGTTATTCTCTTGAATTAGTTTATGCATGTATTCTCGTTCTCCGGATAAGTGCGTCTATACTTGGCTTGTTCATACATTTCTTAGTCATTTTTCGAGTCATGTAATATGTTACATTACTTTGTATTTTACTAACTTGTCATTAGACAAGTTACATAAACAAAATAATTAGAATAGAGAAAATAATTAGAATGTAATATGCCTGGCCGCGTATACTTGGCCAGGTCATACGTTGCTTAGTCATTTTTCGAGTCATGTAACATGTTACATTACTTTATATTTTATTACACATTACATTGTGCCATCATTTGTATTATGTTATTTTACGAAGTTGTAATTTTCCATTTAGGTGACCGCCTATCATAGGAACTTCTATCTACGTAATTTATTACAAATCACGTATAAATTACATAGACTGTCATCTATGTAATTTATTCAACAATGTAAATTCTAAAAATATGTCGAAAAATCTAAACGAGATAAATTACACAGACTACCATCTTTATAATTTTATTACAAATAAATCACTTAATTTATAAGTTTGTATAAATTACATAGACTGTCATCTATGTAATTTATTACAAATTACGTAATTTATTCAATAGTGCAAGTTCTAAAAATATGTCAAAAAATCTAAACGAGATAAACTTAAGAACTCAAGAATATAACATGTTTCAACCAATTCCGTCATCTAATGACATACATATCTTTGAAGGGAATATTACAGCAATTTTTTGACTAATCCGGAATTTCCAATTTTCCATCAAACACAGGGAAAAAAAAACCATAACAAAACCATAATAGACTATACGATATAATTCGCCAGAATCTGGAAAAACAGGAGAAATACTTACTATTCCATACCAGCAAAGTACTGCGGCCAATTACTCAATTACCGCCCACTGCTTCTCTATGAACCAAGAACCCCTCAAGAAACAAATTGAACAGACAATGAAACCCAAGAAGAGAAAGAAGTGGAAGAAATTGAGAGAGTCCAATGAAATAGGGATTAGTCTTGCGGTTTCTATGAGAGAAAAAAAATTGTTCAGTTAATTAAATAATTAATTAAAACCGATTTTTTAATTGAATTAATATAACCGTAATCCTCCAAATAAGATAGGCAAACAACCATAAATTGGCAAATATAAAATATAAAAGCCGTATTGTTACAATTAATTCGGTCAACGGGAAGGTATCGGCTAATTACCTCTTGTCAATAATTATAACGTGGGCCACATGTGTTTTTGTATAATTTGTTGTAATTTTGTGTTGTGTAAGTAACATTTTCCTATAAATTACTACATGTTGTTCGCTACACAATTTTTCTGTCTAACTCATACTTACATATTACCACCAGATGTTACACGTTCTTAAACAAATAGATTATTAATTAGTTAGAAGAAATATAGGGTGAAGATTGCAGCATGGCTTTTTGAGTTTTATTAGTAATTTTCGTATTTGTTCTGGCCTAACATGTTGAACATGACCTATTTTTAAACGATGCTCCTAAAACAAGAAAAGTCATCGATGCAATTTGGTGGAAGACACACAACATTTTCTGTTAGAATGCCCCTCTGCTAAAGCTGCGTGGAAACATACTGATTTGTGGATTTTTATTAAAAAACACAGGGGATGGACTGACATTAGAGATGTGACTCATGCTTTATCTTCTACCAGATTCAACCAACAATTGTGCCAGATTTTGTGTGTTGCTCGTAGTCTATGGCATGCGCACAACAAGTTGATTCATGAAGAATTTAATCAAGATCCTTCATCTGTTGCCATTTCTGGTTTGAGCATGGCTGCAACGTATTCCCAGGTTGTTGATCGACAGATCCTTTTGAGATGCATTAAATGGATTGTGCCACCAATTGGAAGTCTCAAACTCGATGTTGATGCGGCCATCAATGACGATTGGCTGTGTTACTCTATTGGTGCAATTAATAGAGACGATTCAGGTACAATTTGGGGGTCTTGTCTGAATGTTTTAATGGAGCCCCCGAGTTGAAGATGCGAAAGGTATAGCTTTGTTTTTGGGTTTTAAATTTGCTAGAGATCGTCGGATAAAGATTAACTTTGTTGAATCTGATTGTTTGAGGTTAGTGCAAGATTGAATCAAAATTTTGAGTTTATGCCCAATGTCGCTCTACTTAGCGAAGCTATGTTGTTATTGGTGGATTTAGATGTGGTTCTTGCATTAATATCCCTCGTAAGAGGAATATGACTGCCCACATTATTGCGTTTTAAGCTACTTCTTTCTCATTTTGTAGTTCTTGGTCCACTTGTATTCCTTTGTATATTGGCTTGGTGATTTATCAAGACTTAAAGTAATAGTATTTTTGGGATTTGCTTCTGGAAAAAAAAAAAAAAGAAAGAAAGAAAAGAAAAGAAAAGAAAAAATGAAAAGTGATCAATTAAAAAATAAAAACATACCATACATGCCGTTCAAAAAAAAAGAAAAAAAAAAAGAAAAAATCTGCCATATAAATATGACAAATGGATCATCGTCTTAAAAAGTTAGAATGATATAAAATAAACAATAAAAATGTTCCCCACAATATTTAGGAGTTGTATTATCTACTTCAAAGGTTCAATCACATAGACAAGCAAAAAAAGGAGCACAAATAAAACTTCACACTGTGAAAGAAAAACTAACACAAAAATAACAGTTGGAATCTATACAATCATTTTGATGTATTCACATGAAACTTGAAAGGACAAGATCAAGAAACAGAGTGTCGCCTTCTCTTCTGGAAAAGAAAGCGACTTTCAGAGTTAGCCTTGTCTCGCATTTGCCTTAAATCTTTAATCCGGAATAATGAATTGAGCTTGCTGAGTTTTTTGGTGAATGATTTGAATAACTTGTTGGCAGGATGAGACCTTACTAGCTCCTGTTTCATGGAGACATGGTCTTTTTCAAGATCTGTAAGCCTCATTCTCATTCGTGCAACTTCCAGCTTCAGTTCTCGGTTTTCTCTTCTTACTGAAGCGTAATTGTCTCTTGGTGAGATGCATCCGCTGCCTGCACCGCTCCCTGAGCGCTGAGGGAATTGTCCATTCAAGCCAAAGAATAATTGATTGTGCCCTCCAACACCATTCATTGCATTGCGCAATCTGATCTGCTCAAAGTACAACACTTGGACTGCCATCTGCACCGGTAATCGTTCATTCTGAGCTGCATGGCTGCATGCTTCTTGAGAAACTTTCTGACAGTCAATTGTTTTGCATAGCCGGTACCGTTCTGAGTCCTTTATGTTGGGGTGAACCTGACAGTGAGTAACCAAGTTGGACTAAACATTTTGACCTTGCTTTCTGCTATTTAATTTAATGTTTGCGGCTGAAAGAGTTAAATCTTACCTTAAGGAAGATATCTACAGCTCGATATAGTCCATCATACACCATACGAGCGTGGTCTGGAAGCATTTCTGCTAGTGCTATGAATTTTGATGGGGTCAAGTTTGAGTCCAATGCAACTTCAGCAAGATAATTGTCCAATAACTTTGATACCTTAATTATCGAGCTTTGTTTTGGAGATCCTGGGCTGTCAAAGTCGTAAAGCATTTCAGTTTCATCCCTGAGGTGATTATCCTCTTCATCATCCTCGTCAAGATTCAAGAAGATCGAGAAAATCCTCAGGACTGAATCTGTGTCATACAATGGGCTGTGATTGCTCCCATTCAGATTTGCAGGAATGAGAATGTCTTCAAGAATTGCTTGGTCCAGTTGCAGGCCAATCCGTGTGCTCTTCCGATCTAGATCAGATCTACAAGATGTTGATGCTGATGCTGCTATTGCAGATTTCAGCAAACTCGAAAGGAACGCAATAGGAACCGTACTTTTTCTTGATTGGGTTGGTAGTAAACTAACTAATGTTTCAACAGTGACCCGCTGTTTCTTTTGCAGGTCAAGATCTGCAAAACTTCCTTTGACCAATTGAGGATCCCTTCCTACAATGCCCTTAAGAATGTTTTGAGCATAATTTATCAGAATTCGGCTAATCAAGTCCTGTTTTAGGCCCTTTGTTTTAACAGCTGACAGAACTCGTTGGAAAAAATCAAGATTCAGCATTGCCAGTGACTTTCCCCACCAGTCTGAAGGAATTTCTTCTTCAAAGCATTGGGTAGGTTTTGAAGAGAAGTTATGCTCCAACTTTGACAAACCTGATGTTAGCTGCTCCTTACATGCATTATTTGCAATTGCATTGATTATCCTGTTAATGAGGTTAATTTCTTCTGATATCGGTAAAAGACTTTCGCAGTGGTGCAGTACAGATATTGAGTTTGCTATGCTTGGCAGTACTGTATCCTTCAAATATACTTCAGTCTTACCTTCCAAGTTCTTTTCAGAAAATTCTTCTGTCATTTCCAGAAACTGAGCTGCACATCGAAGCATAGCCACATTTGATATTGTAATCTCGATGTTCACCCCATAACAGAACTTTGCAGCCAGCTCAAATGCCTGAGATCCACCAGGAACACCAGGAAGGTTCAGCCTTGAAATCTTGGAATCTTTAGCTTCCAGCATCAGCTTTCTTATTCTTCCACTTCGTGAAACTAGGGGGAACTGCAAAAATAATTCAAAATCATATTATAGTCTTAGAATGACATCTTTTTTCAAAATGGAACTTTGTTGGATGACAACATCTGCATGCCCTCTTATTGAGTCACTTGTAAAGATTTGCATCACATGATTCAATTTGATATTCATAACCTTTCCTTGTCCGTGGTCTAACTTTAAACAATGATAATATATTTCATGAATTTTAAGTGTTTTTGAGCCTGAGATATAAAGGTTTATCTGTTATTCAATTGGGCAGGAATCGCCATACGGTATACTTATTGTAAGAATTAATCGGAATTCTTCTGGTCAGCACAAGTTTTTATTAGATTAACGTTAACGTGCCATCTAAGGAATTCGAGGTAGAAAAAGAAACTTATTTTCCAAGTGAAGTTTTGCTTACTTTGTGAAGCACAAAGCTTGCTGGTCCAACTTCAATGGTCAGATCACTGGAAACATCAGATATAGGCCTGTAAAACAGAAATATAATCAAATCTGTAACGCTGGGAAACAAAACTACAATAATAATAACTATCAAATCAAAAGCAAGAAGATTGTATGATTTGCTAATTTGTTCTCATAATCGAAGAAAAAAGAAAGCAAAGAACCCAATATCAGCTTCTTCTTACACATGCTTTTCCATGTTTAGTTTATCGTATTTCAGAACATAGGTTTAGCAGACTCTCAGATTCAAGCACAGTGAAGTCACAAAACCTGTGGACTAGGTTATTTTGGTCTTCTATATAACATGAAGGCCCCAGTGGAGAACTGAGGACTGTGAATGATTGCAGACTGAATGGGACAGCTCAATCCTTTGTGCTTATGATTATATCAGGCAACAACACTCGTATTTGCACAAAAATTTAACATTATTAGATATTAAGACTAACAATTCTTGATCTTCTTGATCAAAAAATTCTGTTGTACTCAGTTTTACTTGTGAAACACAAGCAGTAATGACAAACCAACCGCAAAGGCATTTTATTGAACAGACAGAAGGTAGCAGGAACTGATAACATGGGTTCTTCTCAATTTAAAGAAATGGTGTTTCTTTTGCTATAATAATTAATGAATGCATGTATCAGAATGTCGGTTGTTACCAAAACAGTTGATCCATGATTGACCCGTGCACCCAGTGGACAAAAATTCATCACCACTAAATAGAATATAATATGGTTAATGTATGTTCAAATTTTCACGCCATCAGGATAGACACATAACCTCTGCTTTGTCTAGTTATTATCTGATTGCGATTTTGGAAACTCCTAATCTTCGATCTGTCATATTCAGTGCTTTTATAGCCAGAAAAGTCAGAAAATTCCTACTATGGACAGCATTCTTTTTTTCTTCGATTAAGATTTGGAGGATATGAGACAAGAAACTGGTAGAACATCATATAATGCACTCCACTTCTCACTGGAATATGCTCCATTTTGTAGAAAATCTGAATGAAAACTCATCAAAATTTGGTAAAGTAGGATTCTGTTTGCAAGGATTATAAAAGAAACTTTGATTACCATAAATCTATTCTAAAAAACAAATGTAAACAGATTGGAGGACTGATGGAGCATCAACAATTAGATGCACAGAAGCACGTATAAACCCAGATTTCCACATTTTACAACTCAAAGCCAGCAAGTGTGAAATCAAACGGAAACCCAAAACAAGATTAGCTTAATATCAAAGTATTTATAATTGATGTCAAAATGCATCACCAGTGCACCATCAGATAACGTGGAATTGAGGGCAAAATTTACCATTCAGTAACATGCTTAGCACTGGAACTGGGACGAAATGCCCTTTTTCCCGAAATGCTTGGCTTCAATTCAGCAACCGTAGCAACACCCATTACCTCAATAAATCCCAAAATTCTCAGCCGGTGAAAATCCCAACTCCCGGAAAAGGTCCTGTCTTTCCCACTAAACAAACTGAACAGCAACCCTTTAGGGCTTTAAGGCACACGCAGCACCTGAACTTTTTGTAATGCCATGGCTTATAGTTTGTGGGCTTGTGTGTGTGCGTGTGTGTGGTTTTTTGAGAGGGAAAAAGTATTCTCTGTAGCCTGGAGTATGGAGAAAGTCACCTGAACTCATGCAGGATTAAAGAGCATTTGAAAGCTTTCAAATATGAAATTAGTGCCCTAGCTTCTATTTGTGATTACTTTGACCGATTTCTATTTTGAAACAAAAATGAAATACAAATCCAGTAAAAGTAAACACATAAATGTCTCTTCTAGGTGATGTATTTGCCTGTTCAAATGCGTTGGGTTTAACGACACAACTCCTTTACAGTCACCAATGCCTTTAGATGGTATCCAAATAGTTATGTACACGTCTTAAGTTTTACTAGTCATAAATCTGGTCATGACACTATTTGCAATGTGACATACAGTCGAGTAGTGCTATTTACCTGATTCCAGTCTCATTGACGTTTTACATTGGGGATATGTGAGTAATTATAAATACATGGAATCATCTACCCACTACATATTCACTAAGAAAATGTCAATTAGACCGGAATGGACGATCTCAGGTGACTGGAGTTCAGACTGTGCTCTTCCGATCTGTGGTGTTCTAGTGCCATATGTGCGGTACCTTACGGCACCACACAGCCCATGTGGCGGTAAATAGCATTATTGTAGAGTGGTGTTCTAGCGCCATATGTGCGGTACCTTACGGCCACATGGGCTGTGTGGTGCCGTAAGGTACCGCACATATGGCGCTAGAATATTTTCACATTATCCTATACAATTCCCAGATTCTTGAAGCTTTTATTTAGGTAACCGTGCATAAATAAGTGAACACGTGAATCGTTTCAACATGTATGATGTTGTTTTGATTTTGAAACAGGGCTATTTATTTCTACTTCATTGATATTGGAGTGTTAATTTTATAAAATTTGGACTAAATTGAAGTCAAGAAAATGTTGCATTGGAGTCTACTTTTCAGTGAAAGGTGAAGAGGGAAAGACTTTTTGGTGGGTAATTTGTCCAAAAAAGAAGGCAGGATTCCTCAGGAGTGCGGTGCTTTAGGAGTATGTAATGATGTTGGGTGAAAGCTGATTGAGTTTTAAAAATTCACAAAATTAAGTGTAAAGCTAATTAAAGTTGAAGCAACATGAGTTGGATTACATGTTAACAGTCACTAATTACATTATATTTAGGTCAAATGTCGGGGCCATGCTGCCTAGAAAAAACACTTTTCTATTAGAGGGTTAAAAATAGTCTACTTCTTCAATTTTCTTTTTCATTCATAGTAATTGTATTCACGGAATTTTGATCAATATATTTTCATTTACCAATCAAAACAAAAATATTCTACGTCAATTTTCTTTTTCATTCAGGTGGTAACGTGATCCTAAAATGAATGTAATAATACGTTAACAAAAGGCTAAATAAATAATCACGAAGTTTCCTTTCAAAAAAAAAAATAATAATAATAATCACGAAGTTGTTTGTTTTCCTCTACAGTGTTTTTAAATACTACCACAAAGATGATATAAATCATTAAAAAAAAAAAGAGCAAATTAATTAGTGTATTAAAAGATAGGAAAATACGTACAAAATAACTAAGAGCGATGTTACTACACGTACAATTGAGTGCACAAATACATTTACAGATAGGAAATACAATTATAATTTTATCTATGTATTATCACTTTCTTTTATTACACAACATGAAATGAAATTAGAATTTCACACTCTTTCTGTAAACACATTTGTACATTTATTTGTACAAGTAGATTAATCCAATAAGAGATACTACTAAGAAAAGCAAAAGATATGGTTCGAACAAGGGTTACTGTGGTTAAGTTCTCACGTTCTAGAGAGAAAGTCTTATGTTTGAACTATACCTACCCCTTCGCTAATGGAAAAGCACAAAGTAAAATGGTTTTATTAATATTATAATACAGCTTTAAAAATGAATCATTTTATCTATTTATTAATTTAACAAAGCTTAAAATAATTATAATTAATACACATTTAAATAAGCAAACGATGAAAAAAGGCAGAAGAATACACAAGATTTATACTGCTTCACCTCAAGGTGAATCTACATTCTGTCTTCAGCCAGTGCAATATGTGTGTGTGTGTGTGTATTTTATATGAAGGGTATAATTCAACGCTTGTATCTAAATTGTGTGCAATATCAAAAGAGTGCATATTGGATTGAAGTAGCTCTGAGGAATCTGGCTATGGAGCAAGAATTTAGTGGGTAGCCAATGAAACAAACACATGAAACTAATGTAACAAAATCCCCAAAATGACTTTACCAATATGGGCCATTCATCCATGCACGCTGCCTCATTTGTAATGAAGCATTCATCATTATGTATTCTTCATTATAAAGAAAGTGATCCCAAATATGGATGGATGCACATCATCTAATCATAACAATCTTGAACATAAATGTGTGTTTCTATGTACGAAGGAAGATAAAGCGAATCACTTTTAGATACCTTCGTCCTTGAGGTAAAAATGTTTAACGTACATGGTCAGTTTATCTTCTTTCACAATGTTGTCACGTGTGCTCTTCCGATCTCAGAAATGTTAAGCTTATATACAAGGCATGTTTAAGATAGTTTCAACGTCTGAGCTTATTTTTTGGATTAATTGTTTCCATCATGAGATTAGCATATATAGTATCTGCATTTCAAATCTCTTTCGCTTTCAAAGCCATCGGATGTATAAGAGTATTGAAATTCAAAAGAAAAATTAAAGCAAAAATCTCATGTTAACTTGTGTTTGATTTTCTTTTTCAAAACACATTATAATTTCATCTATTATTATTTGATAACTGTACATTTATAACTACAACTTTCGATCTTTCATTAAATCTACACCACTCATTTTACTCATTATAATTTCTCATTATAATTCAATTGCAATAATGAGAATCAAATTATAATAATATTCCAAGTTTCAATCTTTTGTACTCTCAACCTAGGACGAACACACATGTTCGATTTTCATGGGATGCACGAATTAATATTGGCAAAGTAATGTATTTATTATTACCTTGGTAATATGTTTCACCTGTAAAAGTGGCTTTTCAATTTGTGTGGATAAACTGTTGCAAGTAATTATGGTTTAAGCCGCTTTAAAACGGCGAAGTAGTAATAATGATGTCTCCATTAATTTTAATCACTGTTTAATGACTGGAAAGTTGCTAATTTTACAGGCAAATTTGGTTGGAATCATATGATGATCACAACACAGTAGTATATGTTTTGGTATTTGCATTGGTCGGGACCATTTGATCTTTGTAGGATAAAATGTTTGAGATTGGAAGGACCACATTGCAGGGATTTTCTCTCTCTCTCTCTCTCTCTCTCTCTCTCTCTCTCTCTACACAATATGGACACACCCCAAACCTTAATAAATTTATATATTTGATGTTCAATCGAAACCTTCAGAGGATTAGTCTTCTGTGATACGAAGCTATTATACCACATGTGCCTCGTAAACTGATTCGACGTCTTTTAGGTTTCATCCTATCTTCCTTTTTTACCGTATTACTATATGTGTGTCTAGTAACTGATTTGGCATCCTCTGAGTTTCCTCCACGTCTTTCATGGCATGAAAATGGGTGTGCTATTTCTTGATAAGACCCTAAAATGAAGATCTTGACAATAAGTGAATAACAATTAATCATATATTCTATAGACTTTAGCATAGACGCATTTGGGATCATGATGCCTTATTTCACATCTTTGTTATATATAAAACGTAAAGTTTTAGGGTTTTGGGGGGAGGGGGGCGGGGGTTACAAGTGCAGGCAATTCATATTCTCATAGACATCCATTTAGATCCGCGTAGAAAATATTCAATTGGTTCATAGTCACCACTTGACCACTCCTAGGAGCCATGGATTCTCGAGACTCTGGTGCGCAAGAAAGTATGTCTAAGTATACAGACAACGGACACAAAGATCCATGGAATTGGCGCCATTAATTCTCAAATAGTTGATTTTGTTTTTCATATATTTGTAGAAGGGGTAGAGGGTAGGAACATGAAATATTCCAGACGAAATCAGAAAAATTCAAAAGGTAACTGTCAAATAATATTAGCATGCAAATTTTGTATGATTAGATCCCAATAAGTGAGGGTTGTGGTCACAATGATGAAGTAAACAAAACATGGGAGCCCACACACAATATATATGATAAAATACAAGAAACATTTAAACATGCTGGCTTTGTATTGCAACCCAATTAGTAGTGGATCTAGGAAATATTTTCTGCACGGGCTAGAATGGAAAAATTGAATTCGACTAAAGGTATATTTGTTAAAAAAAAAATTTCCTATATAAATTTTTTAGGAAAATTATGGCAGACACGGGCTATTGGACCCGTGCATGATTGCAATGTAGTAAATCTAAACATAACACATTGTATATAATGCTATATATGATGGTGGAGTTGTCTAAGAACCAACAATTATGTAGCAAATTATGCTTATGGAGGTATTGAGGAAGTGTACAAATTGAAGGATAATTCGTTAAGTTGGTAGTCAAATTCCATAACAATTGCATAAATAATTAATGAAAAAGGGGGAAAAAAATCACGTTGTTTTCCACTTTACGTTTCCTTGCGACATGTTATTGCATCCCATTCATTGTTCCCGTCCTAGTCTCTACCTCATATAGCAATCACTAATCTCACATATGAGTTTTAGCTCGCTTATTGCATTTCAATTTTTTATCAATTGAGTTACTATAGTTTAATTTTGTTCGCATTACGTCCTCGTCAAATTTCATTTACTTTGGTTGATGTCACGTGATCATCAATTGCTAGTACTAGATCTATAAAAATTTTAATTCTAATACTAGCTCAATACTTTGGAATGCAACCATAAATATACTGTCGATTCTATGTGGCCTTCAATTTGATTACTGAAATTCACACAACCAAAGAATTATTTCTCCTCATTCAACCTGCGTTGTAAAGTATTGCAGGAAAATCTAATTACCCAAATTCATAGAAATTTAAACTATAGTGACTCAACTTGAGGCAAATCTAAACTATAATGGAAGTATAACGATCGAAAGTATATTTGTCTAATTGAACTATAACTGAAAGTACAATGATCGAGACTGAAATTAGCTCAATGGGCCGATCAACTACACATTTCCCGTATAAAATTGGACATGTTTCCTGGGCCGACCCGCTTTTCCCTTACCATACATGACTTTAGTTGCAAAAGCGACAAAATTTGTGTACAACCCTTATATTTACCTAAAGAAAAATTCTATTTGGATAAATGAGTCGGTAAAAAAAAGTGATAAAATAGAGATACTGCTTATGTGATAATTATTGATGAAAAAGTAATGTGATGTGTTGAAAAATAAGATAATGTCATGTGTCAGTTTTGTTTAAGTTTTTTTATATTGTTTTGTTCAAGTAGCACAACTCTTACCTAAATTCGATTTTTCACCTGTGCGATATATAGGTAAAGATCTAGTAAAAAAGTCATACATCAAAACTAGATTAGTAAAAATTTACATATTTAATGTTATAAAAAAATATAAAAACTATGACATTTACAAATGTAATTTGTATTGTAAAAAGAAGTCTTGGATCAAATAGTATCAGAGTCTTTTTTATAATAAAAAAATTTGTTACATGCATCTAATCCAATTAAAATTTTTGCCTAAATGATGCGATCTCCATGTCTTGAGATTATAAGTCTCTTACCACTACATAATGTAGTCGAATGATAAAAATTCTATAACAATATATCAAGAATACTGATCTTTAACTTTGAGTTATGGCCGAAAATTCTAAAGTAGCATATTGCATTCAAGAATTCAGATTTGTAAAGATTTTCAATAGAAATTGTTGTTAGAATATGATGAAATAATAACATGACCATATTTGCAATGCATAGAAATCGACTAAAATTTATTTAAAATTATACATTAAGATAGACGTTAAATGTTTTGTGAACTTTAAAATTATTTTTCTATTTTTCCTCTTCAGTAAAATGTGTCATTTAGAGTAATAATTTTCTTATTATTTGAAACTATAATTTGATGATGATAAGGTAATAATATAGCCTTAACAAAGTGAGTTTCTTGTAATTACATATAACCTTAGTGATATAATTATTGATAATTAAAGTGAAGAGATCTAATTCCTATTAAATTAAAGTTCTTGATCTAATTATTGACAATTAAATATCATTTATTTATTTGCAAGTAAGGTAAAAATTCAGTGACATTCGATACAATTAATGTTGTCATAATTTAGGTTTGTTTTCCTTAGTGGCAACGGAAACAAAAAAGTATTTCAGATAATTGATAAAATAAAAGAAATTCATATAGTTCACCTTGACAATAAATTTTGATAACAGAATTCGGGTAGCAAAGACACCCATCAAGAATATTAAAAGATAATGTAATTAATTGGATTGAGTTTATACAGAAAAATCTAAAAAAATTCACATGACACAACCCATTTTATTCATGTATGTATTTATGCATGATTGTATTGTATTATTGTAAAAGTAAATAGTATCATATTTTATATTGTACTTGTGTCTACCTTAAATGAAAAGTTGAAAATGAAAATAAAGTATAATTATCACTACTTACAACAAACGAAATCTCTTAAAAAATGGAACACTAATATATCTAAAAATATCATACAACACCAATGTCATTGTCAATGGTGGAATTGAAAAAAGTCTCACACATGCGTTGCACATATACATGTCATTGGATTTGTATAACAAAATTAGTAAATATACAATTTTAATTTAGTATTTGATGCCTTAAATTAATATTTTATTAATAATGTATTAATGGTTGCCTTTTTATGTACTCGATTAATATTTTACTATATTTTACTTTTAAATCATTTAACTTATTTAATATTATTAGTTAATAGTCTAATAATATATATCGGACATGTAATATACATACCCGTATTCGCTCAACACCTGTTTAGATAAAAATTTTCATATCCATATAAGAAAGTATATTCGAAATACCTCTTTTAACAGGATAATACCTCGTTTTGCCATATGCGTTTTTAACTGAGTGATGCTTTATTTTATTTTGTGCAAGTACTCATAATATCACATTGTTATTTTAGTCTAGTAAATAATAAATATAATCCTTATAAAGTAACATGATTTTATAATGATAATCATTAGATAATATACATTTATTTCAAAATTAACATGCAAGTTTGTTTTTTAAATAGTATGTTACAAATAAAGTACAATATATCAGTTGCATTATCTGTAACTACGAATTGATATGTGAATCACAAATCACCAGTGGTTGTTTGTAGTAAAATGTTTGAGTATTAACCATAGATTTGATTGCATAACTGAGTCCGTAATATTGGGTCCCTTCCAAAACACGTCATTCAAGTTCACAAGTCTAATTGGGTCCCCTCCAAAACATGTCATTCAAGTTCAGAAGTCTAACTTATATAAAATTGTAATAATTAGTTATTAATTGATTGAATTACAATCAATTATATAATAGCTATCAGTCTAACATTTCACTCATGCGTTATATGAGAAGACTAATTCTAAAAAAATCAATAATAATGAATAATAAAATATTGAACAAATACGCGCCATTGGATTTGTATAACAAAAGCAATAAATATACAGTTTTGAGTAAGTGTTTGACACGTTAAATTAATTTCTATTCATAGTATATTAATAGTTACCCGTTTATATACTCGATTAATGTTTTACAATATTTTACGTTTATATCATCTATCTTATTATTAGTTAACAGTCTAGTAACATGTATGTGTATGTACATACCTCTATTAACTCAATACATGTTCACATAAAAATTTTTATACTCATAAAAAAGTACATTTGCGATTTACTACTTTAACCAAATAATATCCCGTTTCCTCATATACATTTTTAATCGGGTGATACTTTATTTTATTTTGTACAAATACCCATATATAATATTACGTTGGTATTTTAGTCTAATAAATACCAAATATAATCCTTAAAAAGTAGCACAATATATATCTATAAGTAAATTAGTCTGTGATACCTTTGTAGCTCAGTTTTCTAGCTAAAAAGTCTATTAGTAAGATATTTTTCGATATTTTATTTCCTATATCGGTAACTCGTGTGATATTCTTAATTTTTTTCAATTTTTATTCTCTTTTACATGATCCATCTAATTTTTGGAAATAAGATTTACTATTTAATTTAATAACTAACATAAATTTATTATCATTTAATTATTTAAATTATAGATAAATTTTATTATGCAATTATCATTAAAATATTTGTAGTCTCTAATTTTTTAGAAAAAAATTTATAGTTTATTAATTCATAAAACAATGAAAATTAATTAATATGAATAAGAAACATAATTGATAACCCATATTCGTCGGATAATAAATTTAATTTAATAACTTTTATTCTTTTATAAACCGTGTTAATTAAATTGAATATTTAATTAATTAAACATATGCATCGTTAGTTTAGATTAATTAAAAATTATAATTGTATTTTTTTCTTAATATTTCCTGCTATAAATGTTAATAATTTTGACTGTTTTTCTTTAAAGGAATAAACATTTTACAAACTACAATTTATTCATTTCGTAATTATAAGCCAAAAACAAAGCATGATTATTACAGGAATTTTTAAATCTTGAGAAGATAAACTTGAAGATAATAATACAAAATAATGTTCTTCTTGTCAATTGGGCTAACTAATATTAGAGGAAGTTAATTAATATTCAAATAAAAGAGAAAGAAAAATATTCACATTTATATCTATTTAGGAATCCAACTGGATCAGAAAATGCATTTTGTCAATTCTACTTTTTGTATGAAATTATAAAATTAATTAAATTAATTCTTTATTTCTTCCATAAATCCAAATTAGTATGTTTATAAATTTAGAGACGCTGCATACAAATAATTATTAACAATTTAATAGTTTCTTTGAGTGAAAACACGCGAGAATAGTAATAGTAATATATAAATGAAAATTATTGATAAACAAAAGAGTTGATATAATGGTTTAAAAATATATTACTCTTAACATGCAGGTCACGACTTCAATCTTTCACTATTATGCTTGTAATAATTTTTTTATTAAAAGAAACAGCTGGTATGGTATGACGTTATAAGTAATTGTGCCAGATAGAGCTCTAGACGGGAAAGATTTTCTAATTAAGTCAGGTGCAATTGCAATTGCGTTAAACAAACTGTTATTTAATATATATATATATATATATAACTAGTCTCGTCTTTCTTGGAAGGACAATTCTGAGTATGCATGTAAATGCATGGACTTGTATGTATAAATAACACTCCTCTTTATCTATCTTTAAACTTCCCTCTACAGTCTCTAGCAACTCTGAGAGGAAATCCACAGTCTAGCAGCTGAGGGAGGAAACATATCAACAATTGGTAGCAATTTTAGGTATGATCAGTTATCGATGAGCTTCACTGTCGCCACGTGCTCGTCTCAACTTCTAATGCTTTGCCGTTCTCACCACTAGACTTTTCGGCCAACCAACACCAATTTTATAATGGCTTTTCTATCGAGTCCATTGGAAACCATCTTATGGTGTCTAATATGATTATGTAATAGAATCTCATTGGACACATTAGGAGATATATAGCGTCCAATGAACTCTATGGAATGTGGCAATGTTATAGTGAAATAACTTTGAGAGAATCATTGTAACAATATAGTTACAGTTTTAAAAATCTCATTTGTGAATCTCTCCTCCACTACGATATACTACTTCTGTACCATAAAATAGGCTAAGTTTTATATTTATTTGACCCAAATTATAGTCCACTTATATAAACGAGATTGAACAAATAATTTCTTCTCTAAATATACTTTTAGCCGAGCTACTAATACATTTATAGTGCATTAAATTGAATTAGTTTTGAATAAGAGTATATTAAAGAATTAATGGTAAATTATGTATTTCCAACAACAATAATTTACTTTTCTTAATTCACGAGATTAGTTGATATGTGTTTATTTTTGTGGGATAGAGATAGTAAAATTGAACAGTTACAGTCTCAAAGAAAAGTGGACAACAAACCTCAAAATATTGTAAACTACATTACAAAATGTTTGCAAATTATCTTAACCACCTTAGAAATGTTTAGATAAAAACTGTGACTGTAGATATTATTTGTTAATTATTTGAAAGTTAAAAATTGGAATGCATTAAAAAATGAGTAGTACTATTTATTGGACTGGAGTCTAGTTAACATTTTTATAATAAACGGATAAGTAGAAATCATAAACACATGAAAACATCCACCCACTATATATCCAATAAGAAAATGTCAATTAAACTAGAGATCGGTTCACAGTCTAAATAAATAGCACTATTCCTTAAAAATGGATAAAGCACCAAATATCGCCATCCTTTTACATTCATATGCACTTACATGTCCAACCTTTAAATTTAGACGAATAGGTCCCTACTTTTGTATTCATTTACACTTTCATGCAAATCCACATATTTAATTATTAGTGTTAGGGATCTATTTGACAATTAGTATTGAATACTATACTAGCTGAAATTATATTTCAGATTTACATCATGTAAGAGTATAAAAGAGCCACTCATGTATACACATGTCATTTTTCTGTATTTTCAATTGATGTGAATTTGGAATTTAATCTCAATTATTATAGTATTCAATTTTAAATGGTTGCCAAACAGACCCAGAGGTGGCAATCGAGCAAGCTTAGCTTGTCGAGCTGTGTTTGTGGTCTGCTTAGGCTCGCCAACCATTCACTCACTAAGCTGAAAATGTGTTTGAGCTCGTGTATAACCTTCATGCCCAAGCCGGCTCGCAAGCTCATTCTTTTTTAGCACAGTCATTGTACTTCAATTACTATATTTAATTTCACCCTGCATTACATGATGCTGTATGCTTTTAGTTATTTGATTGAATCCAAATTTTGATGCACCAATCAATTACTAACAATGGTTCTACACACACACACATATATATATTGTATATGTGACTCAATACAAAGAGTATAATATATCAATTGATTTTGATTCTCACGTGGCCTTCAACTAGGCTCCAAACCCCACTCTTTGACATAAAATTCACGCAAATAAGAATCTTTTCTCCTCATTTAACTTGTAAAATGTTCAATAATAATATCATTGCTATAATTTAAAGCCAAGCCGCTTTAAAAAAAAAAAAAAGACGAGCCAATGAAGTATAATCTGTTTGGTTCAAGGGGTTAAGTTAAAGTACAAGAACTTATAACTCTTAAATTTGATTTCCCTAGAAGGTGTATGGGATATATTTACTTCACATTTATATTGTTGATTTACTTTACATTGTACTTCAATAAACATTGGAGCAAAGTATAGTGACTCAAATTGATACAAAAAAAAAAAAACCAAACTATTGTGACTAAACAGGCAAATCTAAACTACACTGATTCTATATTTTAAAATTTTCAAAACTATATATTGAATTCAAAAAAAATGAAAAAAAGGCACTCTGAGCATGTTTGATCCTTGTTGACAATGATTTAGGTTGGAACTAAATTGTTCCCTACAATTGAATGATCTTTGATTATTCTTTGGCTACCTTCTTCCCTCATTACAAGGTAAGTAGCTCGGTACTCTAATATTGACAAAATGACTAAAAGGAAAAATATCCCCTTTACTAACATGGTGGATGGGTATTTAAAGGGAGAAATGGCTAAGTGGAGCACTTCGGGGCATGCCTTCTACGTGTCTGGTCTGAATGATAGGTGGCGTCCACGTGTATCTGGTCACCACCCACGTGTATGATTAGAATCGCTCATTTCCACTAACTAGCTCAGTTCGGCTCTGATGAGTTCGGTAGACATAATTGACCAACCTGTGAGGTCGGTTCCCTCATTAACAATTGCCCCCTCGGGTTCGCTCCCTCTTGCAAGTGATGGGGATGAACTCTATTTTACAGAAAGAAAAAAGGGACCCTCTCAGCAATATTACTCTGACGAAGCGTCTTCTATTCGTCAATTCAGGGTCGTGGGACACGTGTCGACTCGTGGGTGGTGGATTCATATGGTCGCGCTCGGGAATCGCAAAGGGTGACAGCAATTAATGATGACCCTTGTACTTCTTAGGGTTTTAGGGGGTTTAGCATAATAAAAGAACGCCCCTTCGTTTAGTCCCTCCCCTTTGCTTCTTTTGTTTCTTCCGGCTTAAATATCCATCTGGTGTCTTCCATCTTTCTCTTCTAGAATCTTCGTAAGTGATTTCCAGGTAAAAACTGGTTTTCGTTTTTTGCATTTTAGTAATTTTAACCTTTCCTACCCATTCCGTTAATTATGAGTTAAAAGGGTGAGGCGCATTCACCATGGGACTCTGGCGACTCTGCCGTAGTTACTATGGTACCGGCTGCTGACACGGAAAAAAGGAAAGTGAAGGAAGTCGTCTTGGGCGAATCGTCCGAGGAGAAAGTCGCTTGGTCGACTGATGAATCTCTTGAGGGGGTTTGGAGGGAAATGAAGGTGCAATGTTGGCCGAGGAAGGGGAAAGCTCTCAGGCGCTTCCTTTGGCGATTAGGATTCTCAGCGGAGGGGTAAAAGGGAAAGATGGATGGCAACATCCACCTCCTCGTGCGGGGCCATATGCATCGCCCTTCTCTTGCAAAGACCTTCTATCTGTCACTACCGAACAAGAGCTGCATTATTGGAAAAGGAAGTATAGGATTCCCGATTCAGTGCACTTTTTTCTACCCTATTTTTCAGAAAGGGCGGATTGGCCTCCGGAAGGTTGCGTGACAGCGAACATGTGAATGTTGGAAGCTGGAGTCCGGTTTCCTCTTACTCTCCTAGTAGCCGACCTCCTCAGAGAGTGGGGGCTTGCGCCCAGTCAGATTGCTCCGAATGGGTAGAGGGCAATCACGACTTTCTTCATATTGTTTGCACTGTCAAATTACCCCAAACCGACCTTTGACGAGGGTTTTCCTCTTACTGCCGATGCGAGGTTCCGCGTCCAATGGCTGTTTACAGTTAAACTGACTCAGGGTTAATGTGTTGACTTGTGCAGGTCGGACCCCGTGATCACACTCTTTGGAGATTCGCTGATCTCCGTTGATGGTTGCAGGTCCAAATGGCGTCAGGAATTTAAGGCAGAGGTGGTAGATCGAGACGGCGGCTTTGGTTTCTTGGAGGATAGGTCTCCCTAATATTGCATTGTAATTTGAGGGGATGTTCATCACCATGAAATTAGTTTGAAAGCGCCTCATTCTGGGGAAGACTCCCATTTCCACAATTAGCGGAATCTGTCTCAGGGGATGGATTGAATTTCCCGTGAAGCCCTGAATGTTGTTGGTTGCCGATCTCAGCTGGCTTAACCGACCTCCCATCATTGTAAATGTATCGAGTTATAGTACATTGGCAAAACTGACGGTATCAACCAATACTCGATGGACTTCAAATCCTTCGATATTCAACGATATGACCAGGGGATCGTCGTGGGGTTGCAGTACGCCCTCGCGTCTTCTTCTGAAAACGAAACAGATATCTCTGGTAGATCGGTCCTTTCAGGAACATCACAAGCCTGATAACTATTCATAGTCTGCCTCACGAGCTGGCGCCGTCGTCTACGTGATTGCAAGGCGTTTGAGTTGGTATTAATCAGGGTGTGAATCTCTGCCCATCCTAGACTTTGATTCAGCGTCAGGACCGGTTTCGGGATTACATGTGGTGTTTCTTTGGTACTGCAGTTAGGAAGTGCCACTAATTTTTTCAAATAGCCTTTCTCGATGAGGCGCTCCAACTCTCGTTTGAGATCGCTACAGTCATTAGTCTCATGGTCGATAGATCGGTGGTATCGACAATATTTGCCCTGGTCTAACTGAGATGGTTGAGTCCACATGGGTCTTGGTTCGGGTAAGATGTTTTCCCTGAGATATTTATGTGAAAATCTCTTCTGGAGAGGCTGTGTACCTCAGCTCCTTCTTCTTTCCAGAGTCATAGAAGTTTTTGAAAGTTCCTGGTGCAATTTTGCCTCTCTTTCCTGCCCTTGTGTCGGGGACCACTTTCGCATTAGTAGGTCAGCCTGTGGCGTCTTCAGCGCTAATATATCTCTCTGTCCTTTTTAAGAACTCGTGGTAGCTCTTGGGGCCAAACTTGTGGACTGACCACCAGAACCGGCTCTCATATTGCAGTCCTGATAGGACAGCCATCAACAAAGTGTCATTCGTTACTTTATGGTTTCTAACACCTGTTTGTTAAAGCGGTCCAAGTAGGACTTCAGAGTCTCGGTGGCCCCTTGCTTCACTGTCACCAACTTTTCCTTTGGTGCCATTCGGATTTTTGCTCTCATAAACTGTGACAAGAATTGTGACGACAGCTCTTTCCAACTCCGGATTGAGTTTTGAGGGAGTTCCTTCAACCACTTAGCAGGGATATTCCCCAAGGTGGTAGGGAAAGCCTTACACATCGCTGCTTCTCCAGCTCCCTGTAGTTCCATCCAAGACATAAACTTGTCTAGGTGGGAGTTGGAGTCGGTCTCTCCGGTGTATGATGGCATGTGGGGCAACTTCAATTTCAACAGTGGAGTTTGTAGAATGTCTACACTAAAGGGGGAAGGTCTGTGCTCAGAGTATCCGCCTTGGGGAGACTCGACGTATTTCCTCTCTAGCTCGGTGAGTCGGCGCCTCATCTCTAAGAGCTAGGTTTTTACGCGCTTAGGCGGGGGCGTTAAACCAAAATCTCGGCATCGAGAGGTTTGGAAACTCTCATTTACCAAGCCATTTGTCTTCGCTTCCGGGTCGAAAGGAGGAGGTTTTTTGGCCGACCTCGAGGCTTCGGTCCCTTGGGGCTTTAAATGTCCACCTGCGTTTTTGCTACGGAGCGTAGTTCGGCCTGCTTTGGAAGGGTGTGAGCTTTCATTGACATGGCTCTGGTCAGGCTTCGGGGTGCCCGCCTTGGCGCCTTTTCCATCATCTTTTTTATGCCCCCGTTGTTCAGATTGCACCTCCCCCGGGTTTGCTGTTCTAAGCTTCTGAGTTTGGTACCGTTAGATTTGGTCTAGCTGTTGTTGCATGCGTTGCATGGTTTGAAGGATCTCATAAATTACAAGTTGAGATATTGGTGGGGCCGGAATTGAACTCGGAATGGGGGGCCAGTTCATCGGCGGGGAGAGGATTTTCATCTCTCATTGTTCGGGAGAGAGACTTGACTGCATTTGAATTATTGTTGCTCATGGTGGCGTGTCTGTTAATCTGCCTTCCTTCTAGCACCAAATTGTTGACAACGATTTAGGCTGGAACTAAACTGTTTCCTACAATTGAATGATCCTTGATTATTCTTTGGTTACCTTCTTTTCTCTTTATAAGGTAAGTAGCTCGGTACTCTAATATTGACAAAATGACTAAAAGGAAAAATATCCCCTTTACTAATATGGTGGGGGTATTTATAGGAAGAAATGGCTAAGTAGAACACTTCGGCGTATGTCTTCCACGTGTCTGGTCTGAATGATAGGTGGCGTCCATGTGTATCTATTCGCCATCCACGTGTATGATTAGAATCGCTCGTTTTCACTAACTGGCTCAGTTCGGCTTTGATGAGTTCGGTAGATATATCTGACCGACCTGTGAGGTCAGTTCCCTCATTAACAATCCTCATTATAATTTCTCTAAAATTAGACAAATAATGAGAATCAAACAAGCTCCAATTGAATATGAATGAAAGTGTACTGCCAGCGGGTGAAAATAACGCAGTGGGCCGGTCGACTTAACGTTTCCAAATCCCAACGCGTCTTTTCCTTTACTCTAATCGCATCGCCAGCAAATTCGCTTTTGCATCACCGAACACGACTTCAGTTGCAAAAGAGACGAAACCGATCACACATAATTTTATCCAATTTTTTCATTCCTGCACTCTACGGTCTCCAGCTAGCAGTTGAGGGAGGAAACAAAATCAGAGTTTTATCCATGAACAGCTTATCGGCGAGCTTCACCGCCGCCGCATGCTCGGCACAACTTACGATGGTTCGCCGTCCTTATCGCCGGCCGCTTTTAGTTCCACCTCCGCCGCACCGCAGGCTGATCTCGAAGACTAGTGTGCATGGCGGTCCGTTTCACTTCCTAATTCTATTTGTCGTACTCCGTGATTGTTGATTAACCTAATGTAGTTAGGTTGTTTATAGTAAATATTAGGGAGAATACTTGAGGAAATTGTGTATTCACTACTCGTCATTTTGTTATTAGGAAGACGTGATTGTTAACTTGTCTGTGGTAAATACTGTAGGAACCTTATCTAATCACGAAATTGGAGTCGGCTGAGAAAACTTGGAAGGAATTATCGGTATGCTCTGGCTTTGGTTCTTTTAATTATGATTACTTTCCGCTTTGGTTCTTATACTTGGACGCCCCTCTTCTGAATTTTCTTACACATTTTTGCACCGGGTTCAAATGCTTTGCTGAAAAATGCACTAGGCCATAATCTCACTGTTTTATATTTTTAGTACCTTATGATTTGAATTTCTCTGCTGGTTAAATGCTTTGTTGTGTATTATTCTCATATGGAGAACATGGAGTAAATGAGTTAGTGTTGGGTATTGATATAGACTAGTTCGACTTTTGTTTGAGAACTCTGATGAGTTAGTGTTAAGGACACATTAGTTCTTCATTAAGAACTCCAACTTCATATATTGCTAGATAGAGATCTTTGGCTGCTGCATATTACCGCCCATTCTTATTTTATGATGGAACATTAGTTTTTTTTTTTTTTTTATCAATTCCTATCGTGCAAGAATGGTCATGGGAAATCAAAGGAAGGAGTTGAGTGTATCTAAACATGAGGTGACAGTAATAGGTAGTAAACAATTGAGGTTACTACTGCTACAGCTTCTTTCCCATGTATTAATACTTCAAAACATTGTAGCATAGAATGCACATGATGCGACTCTTGGTACTTCTTTTCATTTTCACGAAATGTCTTGAAAACTTTGGAGAAGATTTACACTGTATAAAGTCAATCACAGGATTTGATTATTACGTGGCTACTTTACTGGCTTCAGACTAAAGCATATGTGTTTCTTCATCATGCATAATTATTGAGTAAATTTAGTGTAATGACTTTGAAATCTTGGTAATAATGTACAAAACCAATTGTAGGTTAGACTGGCTGATCCAGATGTGGTCTCAAACCCAGGTGAATATCAGAAGCTGGCACAATCTATGGCAGAGCTTGATGAGGTAATGCTCTTTGAAAGTCCACCAAGCTTGTGTTTAAGTATGATAACATGTTTTTCACTTTTATACCTGTGATAATTATTTTATCTAACAGTTATATATTAAATCCTTTGAGCTAGTAGGTTGTGTTGACATACAGAAGATACAAAGATTGTGAGAAGCAATTAGAAGACACTAAAGGTTACTTTAGATATTCTATTCCTCCATGGTATTTCCTTAAAATGGAAAAATAGTTTTACTTTCTCTCTCCATCAGCTCCTTTCTTTGTGTGATCTTGCACTTGTATCCAGTGACTTTTGTTTTTATGCCAGAGATGGTGAAAGAGGTGGATAATGATGAAGACATGGCTGAGATGATAGCTTCTGAAGTTGATAGCTTAACCAATCAAATTAAAGAGTTGGAAGAGAAACTCAAGGTTCTAACCTTTCCTTGAAAGCTAATTATCCATCGGTAGAACTTTTTCAACTTAATGAATTTCACCTCTTTTATCCCATAAAAACAGGTGTTGCTACTCCCTACTGATCCTCTTAATGCAAGAAATATAATGCTCGAAGGTAAATGATAGCACTTTCATTTAAATGAGCGCTCCCTTGAAGTTTAGGTTCACACCACGCATTATAAAGGATCCATCACACTTATCGTGTTAAGAAACGGATAATGATTTTTTAACTGTTCATGGTGATAAAAGAAGAAAAGATTAGAGTTTAAGCCTTGCACTAGCATAGCAAATCATATAAAGTTTTGTTTAACTAGAAAAGCGTAATTGATTTTCTGTTTTTATTTAGTATTCCCAATTGATGAAATACCCTCTTGAAGCTCAGTAGATGCTAATTACTCAAGCCTAGGCTGTGTATAAACTTATAACACTATGATTTCCAAAATCGAGATATAAGCATGGCATTTCAACCTACATTCTTCAATTGATTGTGTGCTTAACTTTTACTAGGCTGCACTTGGTAAGTGTAAAATATTAAAAATACTCAAGGTTCTCTAATTTGCAGTGAGAGCTGGTACTGGTGGGGATGAGGCTGGACTTTGGGCTGGTGATCTTGTAGGTACATGCTTCTTTTATTCTTTAAAATGCACATCTTAAGATGGAAAATGATGGTTGTTTTGATGTCACATTTTTGGCCAGAAATATCTATACTTGATTTAAGGACTGTTAACTTTGATATGAAAATCAGGAATTAGTTTCAGTTTTAGTTATTTCATGTACGGCTCTAAAAGGATGAGCTATACTTTAAGACATACAAAGTGATGAAAAACCACTCATCCAAATGAGAAATATAAAATTATTTAGCCATACCTTCAATAGCTTCTTCTTTTTCATTGAAAGGGTACCTGCAATATCTTCTAGGTACGCATGTATCAGAAGTACAGTGAACGAAATTCATGGAAGTACACCATGGTTTCTAGCTCTGAGGTAAAGATACTTGTATACTTTTAAAGTTATGATATTCTTTTTGCAACTGGCTTAGTGTTCTTCTCTTTTCAAGGCTGAAAATGGAGGATATAAGACTTGTGTAATGGAGATAAAAGGCAACTCTGTGTATAGCAAATTAAAATATGAGTCTGGAGTTCATCGGGTTCAACGAGTTCCTCAAACAGAAGCACAAGGGCGTGTGCACACATCTACCGCAACTGTTGCTATCATGCCAGAGGTAACTTCACTATTTTCAACGTGACTTACTTATTTTATTATTATTATTATTATTATTTTACTCTCAATTTCATGCCATGTGAGATTTCAGGCTGATGAAGTTGATGTAGAAATTGACCCAAAGGATATTGAACTTACAACAGCTCGTTCTGGTGGTGCTGGGGGTATAGCTCCTTTAACATGTGCCTGAGGGGAAGTCTTGTTATTCATACTTCCTCCTATAACTGTCTTACAAAAAATAAATAAATAAATAAATAAATAAACAAATACAACAAAATTTTATATGGCTCTACTAGTTTTTCTTTTACTTTAATTTTTTCTTCTTGTTGTGAATGAATTTCTAATGCAGGACAAAATGTCAACAAGGTGGAGACGGCTGTTGATCTCTTCCACAAACCAACTGGAATAAGAATATTTTGCACAGAAGAAAGAACGCAGCTCCGGAACAAGACTCGTGCTCTCCAATTGCTACGAGCAAAACTGTAAGGAGCATTAAGATTACCACATTTCCAAATTTCATCTGAATGATAATGGTGACTCGTAGTCCATGGTTTAAAATGTCACTACACAACCTCTATCGAGAGAGAATAAACTATCAAAGCGATACATGTTAATTGTTTGTTATTTACTTGGTCTTTCTTTTAGTTTTTTGTCTTAAAAATATTAAATAGGGGAAAATACTAGGATGTCCTTACCCAATTTTATATTGTCCGGCAAAGCTAGAAAATTTTTGGTAAATATGAGCATTAAAAAGGAAATTCTAATATCAAGAACTCCAATGGTCATCAACTTAAACAATATAAAACCATCTATAAATGGACAGTGGATATGTGTCCTTGTGGTGCGTGCAATTTACACTGGATTAGGTGTTCTGAGATACATTGTTTAACAGAAACTATATGGTACAATCGTTTCAGGTATGAAATTAAAGTGAGAGAGCAACAAGAGTTGCTAAGGAATCAGCGAAAATCTCAGGTTTAGCTGTACTCCATTTACTAAATACAAATTTGAGGGAAAAAGAGGAACTTTAATTTTAGCAAGTTAATCAATCTTTTTGGCCAGTTTCAACTCATTTTGTTTTTCTTTTACATTTACCAGCACAAGATTGTTTGCATGCATGTAGTTTATAATGCAAATTGATTGATATTTATGTCATGGTCACTCTATTATTAAGAAATTCTGTACTCTTGAATGTGTTTTGCGCACAATTCTGACTAGTTCTCGGTACTTCATAACTGGCAGGTGGGTACTGGTGCGCGTTCAGAGAAGATTCGGACATACAACTACAAGGTACTTTTAGCATTTTAGGCTTGCATTTTTTTATACAATTGTAGCACAAGGAAAAAGGAAAATGTTTGTCTGTTGGAAAGAGGAAAGAGTGATTTCAGAGGAGAAATCATATTTCAAATTTGTTGTCATATTCGACCTGAACTTGTTTACTCTTTTGCACTCCAGGACAACAGGGTTACTGATCACCGGTGAAAAATGAACTTTGAGCTCACATCATTTCTTGATGGAGACATTGAGATGGCTGTTCAGGTACATTCTTGTGACAAGCTTTAACTTCCAAAAGCAAACCGTTTTCTTCCCTTTCCTTATCCCATTGTTTCCAATACATTATTATTGCCGTTGTCATTGAGTTTGCATATAGGCAATCAAGTTTATCTGTGGATATTAAGGTTTCCACCATCCCAATGCTTTATTCTTGCAGTCTTGTGCGGCAATGGAGCAGAAGGAATTACTGGAGGAGCTTGCCGAATCTGTAGGAGCAATGGTCAGTTGATTTCCTCCCAGATTTGCTCCCAATCTTTGTGCGCCCTTGCTCATGTACTCATTGGTCCTCAACCACCAGAGGTCGTTTTGAGGTGTCATAGTGGTGTTTTCAATATGAGAAATATTATACAGGTCAATTGGTAATTGTACCAGTACAATACGTTCACAAGAAAGACGATTATAATTTTCTGAAATTTGTGTTTAAAAGTCAATACGAGGGGTATAAGAATTCGTCATCAGTGCACCATCAGACTATGTGGGAATTGAGGGCAAAATTCACCATTCTGTACTATGCCTACCACTGGAACTGGGACGAAACTCCCTTCTTCCTGAAATGCTTAGTTTCAGTTCAGAAAACTGTTCCCATTTTGCGATAATCCAAACTCACAGAAAAGATCCTGCCTTTCCCACTAAACAAACGCAGAAGAAGTGAAGGTTATGGTCATAATGATGCGCGTGTAAAAATTTGTGAGCCCACTCACGTTTCACAAATACAAAACAATTAACACGGGAGGTAATATTGTATCGCAAGGACGTAAGTCTAGACGCAACACATTATATACGTGAAAGAGAAATCCAACGAATTGTATTAATTCAATACAATGATGAAAATAAAGTTTAAGCGGTATTTAAATAGCCCTGAACAAGCCTTAGGGTAAAAACATTAGAAGAATAAATTATAAAGAACACTTGGAAAAATAGAAAAACACAAATTTGAAGGCCTTAACGACCCTAAATTGCTGAAAACTGTTGGGTTTCATAAATTTTATGGTTGATGAGTCTTCATATCGTCATTTTGCTTTTGAAAAAGTATGATATGCTTCAATCATACACCAGTACCAAATTCTCAAATTTCAGCCTAGGCATTTTCGGCCTACTTCTTTCTTGATTCATTCTATCACCTATTCTACATTAGTCCCCTCCTCTAAAGAACTCAATACAAGTTATCATATGGATAAAGAGCCTCACATCCTCATGAAAAGCATACCAATCAAACACATAAAAAAAAATTTCAAATCCCCGTAGAAGTGGCAGATCAATGATGTATGCATTGATATTGATTCGTTTCAGCACCTTCTCTTCTACAATTTGCACTATCCACATCTTCTCTTGTACAGTTTGCATATATACCAATGGCGGAGGCAAGGGTGGCCAAAAATTTAAAAAAAAAAAAAGAAACCCTGTAAAAATATATATATATATATATATATATAAGATTTAGCCGTGTGGCTCCACCACTAAATTATTTACCCCATAGTAAATAAGATGGGTTGTGAGTCTAGAATTACCATCTTCTCTTGTACAGTTCGGAGAAGAAAATTACCCATAAGTATCTATAATTAGCCATTTGTCCTTGAAGGGTGTTAAGATAGACAAGAGCTGCAGCTCTAATATGTGCCCTGGGTGGAAAAATTTTCTAAACATGTTCGTCACTATTATGACATCGATTCTAGCACACTCTGATGCGGGAATATTCTTTACATTGTAAATATTTGGAAAATTTTACCGTTATTTTCCACCAAAGCCTCGGAGCTCTGATTTTCTGTGTGTAATGTTGTTTTGACATGCTTCCTTGTGCAGTGCCGTCCAATGAATGTGGCTAACTGGTCATTACCCTTTTTGAGCTAAGTTAATACTAGATACAGCTGTAAGGAAAAAATCACCACCCCGTTTGATCGGCACCACTGCAGTCTCGATCTCAGTGCGTCCCCACTCCCCAAGATTTTGTGCCCCAACTGAAAAAGTTCAACTGTACTTTTCTTACCAATGAAGTGAACATGTTGACGAAGAAAAAGGGGCCAAGAGGTCGAGGTTCGGTTTGAAGGGCGGTATCACCGCTGGACAACCGTCTCCACCACAGAAGGATAGATTCAATTTCCAAACATCTGCAATAGCAGCAAGCTGCTCTGCCAAGCCAGCTTATTCAGTAAATATTTACCCTGACCACCCGCCTCAGACCCTTTCGACCTCGGCATGAGGAGGTTAAGCATTAGGATCTAAGGGTAGGGTGCCACCACTACTTTACGGTCACGACACTTCCGGTGCACCGGTCGGCCGTCTTATTTTGCTGCAGAGGACCATCGCATGACCCCCTTTAATGAAGATGTGTAGAGAACCGAATTCACGCACAAATGCCCCCGTCTTTGGTGTCACTCCCAGCGGCAATCGTGCCCACCCCCGCGTCAATCTAATGCCCCCACCGGGGTAACAAGCACACATTACCACGACCGGGCTATCCCTCGTCCAAAAAAGATATATAAAGTGGAGGAAATTTTTTAAATTTCTCGTTGTGGGATACCGTTTCCAAGCTGCAATTCACATTTCGCATTTGCTCCTTTGGATTTGACTTACATATTTTATTGTTTGGGTTCAGAATTCAAATGTGCTGACAACATCCATGTAGGCCGCGAACCACCTGTTTTTGTTTATTTATTTATATACTGAATTAGTGATAGACACAATTAGGATACCGTTTCTGTAATTTCCTTCCAATCGATATGCTGCTATCTATTTTTTTAATTGTAACATCTTTTACGGGCAAACACAAGATATATTCATTAATGTTTGCATTATACTACTTATTATATGCAATTTTACTTTCTGTTTTCTACAGAGGTTTCTGTTTACTTTTTATTCTGACAGGAGTCACTGTTTACATTCTGTTTACACTATTTACATTTTGTTTACATTCCGTTTTTGACGGAGGTCTCTTTTTACATTCTGTTTGGTTCTGTTTACATTTTATTTACATTCCGTTTACGTTCTGTTTCTAATAGAAGTTTCTGTTTACATTCTATTTACGTTCTGTTTCTGTTTTTAACAGAGGTTTCTGTTTCTGTTTTGTTTACCTTCTGTTTCTAACAGTAAATTCTATTAACATGTACTGCAGTTTTCTAACAAAAAATTTCTAAATATAAACCTATATATGAAGATTTTCATTAAAATAGTAATTACTGTTTTTTTTTTTTTAAATTCTACGGTAACTATTTTCATAAATTTCAATCTCCCAAACAAGAATTTAATTTTTCTTACATATATACCATAACCATAACTGCACAACATTGTGATCTCATCACATTCGCAAGCTCGCTAGTCGCTAAACCTGTTCTCCCGTTCCAAGGACCTTCAGTGCGACAGTGCCTCGAGTAACAGAGGTGAGATGAACAAAGTCTCTTCTTCTTCACGCCTTTTTCTACATGCTTCAAATCATGAAATATTATTTGTAAATATCTTTCTTTCCGTTCTATTGTTCTCATTCATCCCGGAGGCGTTTATTTTCTTGCTCAAGCTTTATTTTCTCTTTGTAATGGTTTATTTATTTATTTATTTAAATTCTTCAAAGTTTCAACCCAAGTCAAGTCAATAGATGCATAAACATGAGGACCCGTCTGTTCAAATTTGATCTGCGCGTAGGTTAGGCGTTCAAGCTGGTGTACAGAAAGTAAGCACAAATATGTGCATTTTTCCCCTTTTTTTTTCTCATTTTCATTGCTTTTATTCTATAGTCAGCACTCGGTGAGTACACCCATTTTTAACTTCTTATGCGTTTTCAAGAATAGCATTATTGGGATTAGATGGGAATCACGAATATAAGCGGTGCGATGGCTGGGTATTCAATTTTTCTTGAATCTTTTTGCTGTTTATGTTATTACTTGTACATGATGCGCAGGCGCGACCCGAAAGGTGTGATTTTTGGTTAGTTTCGGCTTGCTGCCTTATGAGTTCTCATTCTTTCGTATTCATTATAAAGAAAAAGAAAAAAAAAAGTGGGACAAAAGTTGTCTTTGGGTTGATTACAGAATTATGTTGCCTTCTGGTGATTTTTTTTAACGAGATACTAGAATTCAATGTAGATATATTGGTTTATGTTGTTCCTGAAAGCTTTGTAATTTAGCAATTGAGCAGGCAAGAATTATTATATATTTCTGTTTTCATTTTTCATGTAATCTATCCAGCGTTTTCTTTCCTCTTTTCTTTTTTCAATTATTTTTTCCTGGCATTTGGAATTCTTCGTTGTTGCTCATCCGTCTTAGTTTTGATGATCTTCCTTTACTGCTTGAGAAAATACAATTTTCTTTTAAGTGTCTAATAAACTCTGATTTTACTGCAGGCGTTTTTCAATTGGTGCAGTTTATATTGCTTTCCTAGAAGTGAAGAATAGTAAAAGATCAGTTATGGAGATTTTATCACTGCTTTTAGACCTGATCATGAACCTTTGATACATATTTTGATCATATGAACAGATATATCCCTACCACACGTTACTTGGCAGTTAGATGTGTTCTATGTTTTAATCTTCGTGTTTTACAGATCCATTCAAAATACATTTGTCATGTATCACTGTCAATAGCTAGAGCCATCTATGTGCTCTACCCATTTAGCAAGTCTTAGGATGCTTAACACTGGGAAAGTGGAGGGTAGTGGCTTAAATGACTAGGATGTTTAGTCACATGTATATTTCAAGATAGAAGTGGATGGAGTTCGACTTAGGGAAGAAAATGGAAACTTTGCTGGTTCTATGTGTATATTTGTCTATGTAGAAGCCGAGCTCAGGCAGTCAAAGCCATGCCTAGTCACTTGCCTGTATCCCTAAATTTTCAGATAGACTATACTGTAATAGACTATAGTAGTCCATAATGTATTCATTGGGAGCAGTTAAGTGCTTGACTGGCCGACTTAGTGTCAGCCTGTCAGGCTACTGGCTCTATCTTTCATACTACCAATTAAGGTGGAAAAGTGTTCAATTTCATATATGGATATCTTGCATAGCACCTTCAGTCTAATTGCAAGGTGTTGATCTGCTATTCCATATAACAAATATAATTAGTTGTATGCACGGAAATTAGAAATGCAGTCTTAGATACACTCTGGTTGACATTAAATTATTTAATGGTTCAAGCGTCTCATTACAATCTTTAAATTAAACAGCATGAATGAGTTTCGAATTTAGCATTGTTGTTATCATATGGGAGGAAATAATAAGCATCCTGATTCACAAGTTCTACATTTACATGCAGAGTGCTTATAGTATAACACAACATGGAGGATATCATCAAAGGCTCTGCTAATGGCTTTCCTGCCATAACATCTTCAATAGTATGTAACATATTTAGGGATCCTGAAATTTTTCCCAGAATTGGAGTGGAATATCAGGCCAATGTTCCATCACTTATCCCAGGAAGTCATGATTTGCAGCTAGGAAGAAAAAAATCTTATTCTAGAATCACATTAAATAAACAATACATAAGAGTTCAAGCTGAGAATGCAAAAGAAGCAGCGGGATCAATAAATCATCAGCCCACATTGGCTTCTGAAGGCATGTATGCTGCATTGATCTCATCCCAGGAGAGAAGAGCCAGTTCACAGACCAAAGATTGGACGACAACTGAATGCAGTTGCTTTCTTCTTGGCCTCTACTTGTTCGGGAAAAACCTTATGGTTGTGAGCAAATTTGTTGAGAGTAAAAATACGGGCGACATATTAGCATACTATTATGGGAAGTTCTATAAATCAAGTGATTACCAAAGGTAGATCGGAAGACGAAAGCCAAAGAGCAGACAATATGTACATGGACAAAGGATATTAACAGGTTGGAAGCAGCGGGAATTCTTATCTCGCTTGTTTTTCCATGTCTCAGAGGAATGCCATATGCAACTGACAGAGGTATATTTTTAAATTTGAAATGTTTTTTGCTGATCTTCTCATTTACAAGTTTAAGCTATTAAAGAGGGTTAACGGTCATTTATTTAAGTTTGATCTTAACTATGCATCTTCTATTCAGGCTAGATTTTATTTATATATTTATTTTTTCACCTGTCATTCAACATTCACTATTTTCAGAAGTCATTGGCAGCTAAATTTGAACCTAGTTTTCTCTACCTTGTTAACTATCTCGTCTAAACGATTAAATTGTTGAAGAGCTACCGTTTTACTTATTTTTCTTCTTCAACAGCTCTATTTTCCTCAACGCAGATACCTAAAAGTCTTCATTTGGAAATAATTGCATATCCAACATCTTGATGCATAAGGTTCTAAGACTTCAGAAGCTGTGTGTGACAAACTTGTTGAATATCATGATATTTTGGAGAATATACATATCCAAAGACATGATCTTTTCTTGGAAGAAGAGGGTAATATAATGTAGGATAATCAAAATAGAAGGACAAGCAATTGAGTCACTGCGTTGAGTGGAATAATTTTCATCCCAAGGAAACAGAATAAGCATCATTCTTCACTCTTTGATGAATCTGGTCAAGATTTAACTGACTTTCACACAGTGGATCTCCATTTGTCTAGCTATTTGCTTCTAGTTATGGTGCAGTAGTTGTTGTGCATTTGAAAGAACTGTCAAAATAACCATGTTTTCCTGCACAGTCATAGGCTAAAAGGTGAGTGGCTTAAATACTTGAGTATTCTTACCGAGAACACTATTGTACGAGGTTTTTTGTGATTGAGTCCCTGACGTATTGTGTGAAACAGAGGACTACATTTTTCTGCATTATCCTCATAAAACTTGAACAAGAATTAATTTTAGGATGTTTTTCCAGAGAGGGAGATAGGTAGCATTGCTCTGAGGAGTTTTGTTCCCTATACTTCTTTGAAGTGGACTGGAAAATGAAACATGGCATCCAATTTTTATTTTCCCAACACCTTTATTTTGCAATTCAATGACTTTAAGATTACAATGAGCTTTGACATGGATTCCAGCTTTTTCCAGACTTTTTGAATGTGCCTGACTGGGTTCATTTACTTGTTTTTTCTTATTGTAAAAGAAGAGTGTTATTTCCACAAAATCCATCGTTTCATTTATTGATATCGTGCTCACTTCTAAAGAAAGAGAATGTTTCCTCTACTTCATGGGGATATATATTTCTGTATGATTGTATCTTAACTTGAGAGCATTGACATGTTCTGCTGATATTATCTCCCAAAAATGCTTCTGCTTTTGATATATTACTAGCTATATAGATTTCTTAGTGCCTAGGCTGTTATTACTAGTTACGAACTGTGTACCACTGGCGAATAATCCGTCTTCACTTTCATTGTATAAGTACATGGAGAAATTTCTTTCGAATTATTCATGGTCTCACCTTTTATACTGTTGGACCTGACAAGTTTTATGCCAACATTTCGGCATCTCTGAGTGTGATCTGTTGCAGATTTCAACGTCATTTACGGAAGGAAAACTTTCAATGGAAGAGTATGCATTCAGTTTGAGAAACATTGTTGGAACTGACCTGCTTGTAGAAGCAATAGCAATTGGCAAAGGGAAAAAAGACCTTACTCGTGCAGCTGCGATGCCTACAAAAGCCAATCGTTCCATACCACTTCTTGCTGGTGTATCTAGTGGTAAAGAAATCTCCTCGCTTACCTCAAGTGAAATCATCAAGTTTTTGTCAGGTGATTTTCGCTTAAGCAAAGCTCAATCCAATGATCTATTCTGGGAAGCGGTTTGGCCACGTCTTTTGGCAGGAGGATGGCATTCAGAGCAACGAGGAGATCTTGCTTACACTGGTCCAAACTATTCATTGGTATTCATTATACCAGGGATTGGAAAGTTCTCCAGAAAACTTGTGAGAGGAAGTCAATATTTTGATTCAATTACTGATGTCTTGAAGAAGGTTGCATCCGAGCCTCATCTTCTTGATTTTGATAATGAAACAGTTGAAGATGGCTCAAAGATGAAGGATGATGAGTTAGCTCTACAGATAGAAAAGGAATCAGAGGGTTTATCAAATCATAATTGCCATACCTATCTTCGGCCACCAATTTCTACTGGCAGTCCAGATTTACTGAAATTTACAGTGGTGGATACCAGATCTTGCTTAGTGAAAGCGGAAGGATGAGCATGAGAGAGTTGATGTTTTTGCCTCCACATCCTTTAAGTACATGGATAGAGCCTACATGTTCAAAAAAGGAAAATGAAATTCCAGATCTGCCGAAAGAAGGAACTGAGCCAGCATCATGCAGTGACACAGAGATCGTGAGCTCAATTACTTTAACAAGCAATTGCCTACCAATTCAGCAACAGAAAATCACCATGACAGAAGTTCTACTTCCCCCACTGGCTGGAAATCAAGGATGACAGTGAAATTCCAATTTAGCAGAAGGTTAAAAAAGCACAAGTTAAATCATTCAGTTCCCATCGCTGATGAGCAGAACTTGACAAGTTGTGGCAATGAGAGTTCAAGAAACGATGCTGAAAATATCACCACAGATGCTAATTCAAATGGACAGGGATCCTCCTGTTTGGAGAACATTCTAGTAACGGAACCACACCTAGATTCGTCATCAAACACTGTTATCCCAGGAACCATGGAGGAGAGCAGGGAAATAAGTGATAGTAAGAACATTCCTGGTACTAAAGCGTCTACTGAGAAGTCTCATCATGATATAATGGCAGGCTTAGATTCTACTCAGGTCCCTACAGATTCTCACCGCATTGGGGAGTTTTCTCATGTAATAACTAATTCTATCACTTCATCTGCCGACAAGTCATTCTTACATTCTGAAGGAACTCGGCAGTCCAAACTGTTGGTAACCAAGAATAGTGTCCCTGTGGAGAAGCAGCCTGTGGTTGTAGGTCGGAGGCAGAGTATGAGAAACAAACCTAGTACAAAAGGGTTGGAAGCCATTGCATATGGGTTCTTGGGCACAAAAAATAAACGGAAGTCTACAGAGGATATTTCTCGAGATGAGCCTTCAAGGTGTTTGCATGACAAAAGCTGTAGGTTTGAATACTCTGAATGATACTCCAGCAATGCCATTCTGCCTTATACCAGCAGATTGCATGATAGACCGGATAAAAGATTTGGTCTAAAATTTAACTAATGTTTGGAGGCTGGATGCTGATGGTATCAGGCAGCATATAGAAATGCTGCACGTTGTGAATTTGGAGGTCTGGTGTCCAGAGATGCTTCAGAAAAATGTCCATAAAATCATAAATGGTATCGTAGTTTATTTGCTGAATTTTGATTACTTATCTAGCCAAAATCAATTATACAAACTTACATCCCTGATATATAGCTTTTGATTTTTGAACCCGGTAATGAAAATTTTCTTATGCTGATGGAATTTTAGTCTCTGTTCGTTATCTTGACTCATGCTTCCAATGTGATTGCCTATTTTTCAATATTTGGAATCATATTTCACCTTCTGCTGGATTTTGATTCAACTTCTGTGTCAAAAAAGAAGAGTTTCTCTAATAATTGGTAAAAGTATGTTGCTATCTTTAGGTTTATTCAGCAGACATTTCTTTCTTTACAAGGAAATGTCGATACAATACCAGAGAAATGGAAATACAAAAATTTCACGGGAATACAAAATTTTTTTAGCACATTTGGGAGGTACTGCTATGACACTTTCTGTCTCATGCGGGTGCATGGTGCTGGCCACGTTGATTTGAAAATATGACCGATTGATTGAATCTTCACTAAATGTTACTATGGATATCATGAATGTATATTGAAGTTGGACATTCTGTGGGTTATTACTAGTTGGATTCCCTGTGGAACTGTGGACAGAGCTCTTGTGTTTGTTTGAAGTTGTATACCTCAAGTACTCACAGATTTTTTGACCGAACTGATGAATATTAGAAGAAATAATCTTCATGTGGCACTTTTCATATCAGAACAGATATGTTATTCAATAATTTGACAGTAATACCCTCATGACAATCGAGGATGTCGGCTCACGAACCGATCGAGGCCACCTATTAATATAAGACCTGTATTACATAGTGAAAATTTCAAGCTGTTTCAAGAGAAGGATTGCTGTTTTTTTCAACACCAGTCTAATCTAAAAACTGCAGCATTTTGAGACGAGCACTAACAATGTTAAATTATTTAACTATTTTGCTAATTAAGGGCGGTGATGATGTGAAGACCAAGAGCTAAGATCCTCTGCAATTACATACCTACAATTCTTGAGATATTTGCTTTGGAGGATTGTACATTTATAAGCATCGTTCGGACGTATACAACAGCAAGGGCAGAATTGACAAAAAAGTGCAATATTGTTGAGCATGGTTGCAAGAAATCGCCAGTGCAGGGGATATTCATCTCTAGACAAAATTGATTAATGATTTGAAATTGGTTTGCTTTTGGCATGAAGAGTTGTTTTAATTATTGTCACCTTTTTGGCATCTCTTTCTTCAAGTCAAAAAGGTCTAAGATTATACTCAACAAAGTAATATATATATATATTAATTAAATGAAAAGAGCTTGTAGTACAATCTTATTACATTTTCCTCTCACTTTTTCTAAAAGTATGGATCATTTGGACTTTTTGTTTTCAAATGTGGTAATCGGTTGCAATAAATGTTTTCTAAATCCTTTTTTATTTGAATTTTCGAGTTATCTTATCTTATTTTATTGTCGAGTTATCTTATATCTTTTCTTTTTAAATTTTCCTTTCATTTCCATGAAAATCAGCAATCAAAATAATCACTCTATGATTTCCAATAGATTATACCTAAATTTTCTCCTCTTTATTCAAGGCTTTGATAGCTAATTAAGATGTCATTATACCACATGGGTCTTGGCGCATAAAAACATAGTTAATAGTAAATGATTTTTATAAATTGATTACTTATATGAAAAGATTAAAATAAAATACAATTATGCTTGAACAAATATATGATACTATATTACGATAATAAGTTAGATCATTTTAAATTGTTATACCAGTGCACCGCACGAGTGAAAAACTAATTGTAATTGTAATTCTTTGGTAATTGCCTTCCCCGTTAACATATCAAATTAACCTACCCTTTTTAGAATCGAAGTTCTAATCCTACTCATGGAAAGAGATAATAATCAAACAATTGCGAAAAGCAAAACACGAAAATTCACAAGATGTATAATTAAATATCTAATTTAAAACAAATAGGGTTGAAGATTTTTGACTACAATGAAAGTAGAGATTCGTTAGACGAGGATTATTATAAAGGTCGATCCGCATACCAACTCTATTTCAAAACCTCACAAAATTCTTCGTTCAAATTCCAAACAGGAAATAAGTTAAGAATTTTCTTTCTATGTGGGCTCAAGATGTTTCTTAGAGTTTGTGGAGCCTAATTTTAGTTTAAAAAAATAGCAAAAGCTTTTTAGTATAGCTAATTAGTAAAAGCCGGTCTCCATGCATGGCGGCTAAACAATGTAATTAGTGACTCCTTCCCTTGTGCATTTCATATCATTTTCCTCAAAAAAAAATTGTCCTAATCGAATTTAGTAATTAGATAAATCGTATATCTATTCAAACCCAACATCATTATCTTGTATATATTAATTAATGTACTAAATGGAATAAATGAAAGAATTCAAGAAGCAAGTTTTGAAATTAATTTATCGAAAGTAACAACTAAAAAGTCGCATCGCTGCTAACATATATATGATGATCATATAATCAGTCAACAATTGAAGGAATACGAAAGGAATAACATAGCGCGTTGGCCCGACTTTTATAGTTTTATTTTTGGATTATATATTAGACTACCTCGCTAGTTCAAGGGCAAAAGAAAAATTATAGAGAAAGGAACCTTTGTTTATGTCAATTAGCTATAATTGTCTGTTTTTTATTTGGCTTTGCAAGCTAATACTATAATCAAATATCTATAACTAATTATTAATGACATGTATGTGCTGCTAATTAATATTATCATTTTGGTCCATTAATTGTATCGAAATTCATCGATGCATCCTATGTGGAATTTTGTTTTTACCTGTGATGTCTGTGAAAAATACTAGTTTTTGTATTCTTGTAGCAAGTAATTTAGACAGGAATTTTAGAACTTAGTGCATGTTTGACATTCTAATATCTGTCCTTTTGTTGTTTGTAAATTTTAGCCGGACTGCTAATTCATTATAATTGTGGAAGTTACAGCAAGCACAAAGTTCTAATAAAGAATCTATAAGGGGTTTTTGGGTTCAGGAATTTCTTGAGATACGAGGTCATAATCACCTAATATATCGATGAGAATGCAATTTATATGTAATTATGTTCTTTTATCTTTCTTAAGATTTGCAAAAGCACGAAAAACAACATAATTTAGGTCAACGGAAGTTGGATTTCTTAGAGGAGCTAATGATAATTATTCTTACAAAGTTTCTTTTATTGTTATATATATATCAGTGTATCTTCATTTACATGTTTCTTACTTTAACATAACCCTGTAACCATTTCTTGTACAAATTCAAGCATTAAGCCAATTCAAAGAGAATAATTAAGAAACCCTCTTTTCATGGCAATCGCATGGAAAAGAAAGTGAAAGAAAAAGAAATTAAATTCTTATTAAATATATGTACGTAGAATGATATTGTAGCTTATTGACTTTCGGAATACAAATGGTTAAGTAACTAAAAAGCAAAAGGAAAAGCAAATATTGACAAACTCCGAGTTATTTGTATAGGTTGTTTCCATCAGAACAGGAGTTGGCTTATTCACTTTTTCCAACAAATTTTGTCTAATGAGAATATATATGGCAAATTAACTTTAACTAGTAGAAAGGTTGTGAAAATTTTATGTCCTTTTCTGTGGCTTGTAGCGTTTGTTTTTGATTACTACGTCAAATATCTCGATCAATGGATGTTTCCATTGGAAACCTTGTAGGAAGCTTTAGTATCCTTATTTTCAGATAAAATCAGAATTAAGTGAAAGAAACAATACCAACCCATTTGGTTCCATCCATGGCTTAATTCAAATAAGACCAAAAAGAGATGATGATTGATTCTAACTTGTAATAACAGTTGCATCCAATCCAATGTAATACACAACTGAACTGAGCGAATCTCGAAATCCGGCGTGCTAAAGAGCTTCCAATTGTTTGACCCGCGTGATTTTACATATATATGTTGTACTAATCAAACCGTGTTTTTACATGGAAATTTGGAGACATCAAATTAACGGAGGAGAGACCTATCTAATAACCTTTTTAATGTAAAAACCTAGTACACATGTTTTGCAGGTGTGAACTCATATTCATAGAAAAACTAGTGGTATACAAATTATTTCGATAAATTTGTTTATTTGGAATAAAAATCCCAAGTCCGTTAGTAAGACCATACTATAATATCAACCAAAAAACTGTCATCCGTCGACATTTTTTTGGTTAATTACCGTCAGACTACTTAAAAAGTAATATATGAGGGGAGGATGGGAACGCATTGGGTAATTTATATAATGGTATGAAAGGTTACTTAATAATTGTTAACAAAGTTAGGGGCATTTCTCAATCAGCTGTCTCTTATCACTACTATATATATATATATATATATATATCAATAAGCCAAAGAAGACTAATACAGTCTCTCCTGTGCAAATCCAAAGAACTCTCTTCATCCAGAAAAAAGGGAGAATTCTCTGGCTTTTGTCCTCCTCCACTTGAAGCAAATTTCCTGGTTTTATGTTCATCAAACATAACCAACAATTTTGAAATTTTAGCCAAACGAAAAAGGACATCAGAGAACTTTTTGTAGCTCTATATAATCTTTATCTGATGTCAAATGTCACAGGTGATGAGGGGAGTTTTTCGTCGGGAAATACCGGTGAAATCCAACAACACCAAGATCATCAACAGCAGAATTCATTAGTTTCCAATGCTACTGCTACTACAACCACCACCAACAGCAATGGCTCCAGCTCCCACCAGCATCAGCAGCCGCCGCCTAAGAAGAAACGAAACTTACCCGGAAATCCAGGCAATTTCAGCTACTTATGATAAACTTTTACATACGTATATGCTTTTATGCTATCCATCTCTTCATCCCTTATAAACACCAGTCTACTTAACTGTTTGATCAATTATGAAAAGAAATGGTTTGATTCTTCACAGGTAAAACCTTAGAAATAGCTATAGACAGTAGCTAGGTTTTGTTTTGGCAGATAAAAATGGGTTTCCAGCATGAAGAATTACTGCAACATGGGATGTTATTATTTCAGAAATCAAAACATATATTAAGGTGGATAATTTAGTTTATTTTAGGATTTTTTTAGGTGAGAAAAGAGGAAAAAGTTGTCCGGTGGGTCCAATAATTGAATTCAGAATTACAATAATTGCTATCCACTGTGCATGATTGCACCTTTCTTTTAATTTCCCAGTGTGATCACGGGGATGTCCTATTCAGCATTTAAGAAGTCATCAGTTTTCTTTCATTAGTCCACAGGTATATATGTTGCAGTACTTCTTGTCTTTTAGGATCAGTAACGAGACTCTGATCTTTTTGTCTTTTTATTGTAAAGATCCGACAGCAGAAGTTGTTGTACTGTCACCAACAACCCTTATGGCAACCAACCGATTTGTGTGTGAAATTTGCAATAAAGGGTTCCAGAGGGATCAAAATCTTCAACTGCATAGGAGGGGGCATAATCTTCCATGGAAATTAAAACAGAGAACGAGTTCAGAGGTAAAGAAACGCGTTTATATATGCCCCGAGCCAACTTGTGTGCACCATAATCCTGCCCGAGCACTGGGAGACCTGACTGGAATCAAGAAACATTACAGCCGGAAACACGGAGAGAAGAAATGGAAATGTGATAAGTGCTCAAAGAAATATGCAGTGCAATCAGACTGGAAAGCTCACCAGAAAACGTGTGGAACTAGAGAGTATAAATGTGATTGTGGAACCATCTTCTCCAGGTTGGTTTTGTTTCTTCTCTTCCTTTACTGCTTTTCAGAAGTGTATAATTTGATGCATTATTTTGGGCATGCAGGAGGGACAGTTTTATAACCCACAGGGCATTTTGTGATGCACTGGCTGAAGAGAACAGTAAAGTGAACCAAGGAATAATGAATACAATGGGTGGTCCTAATCTGCAAGGTCAAATGCCAGATCTCATTTCAACCATGCCTATAAGCAGCAACACAAATACACCTATGGGATTATCAGATTTCAATAATAATCCCCTTAGATCTCTCCCTCAAGAACTTGTTCCAATCCCATTCAAGCCCATGAGCATGGCTGGTGGTGGTATGTTTTCAAGCAACTCGGGGTCTCTCTTTGGTAGCCCGAGAAACATGCCTACTTCATCGTCCGGACTTCAGCTCAGCTCGACTTCTAGTCCCTCAGGCTATAACAGTTACAACCAAGACAGCAAAAACGGGGCAGGGCAGGTAGCCCACATGTCGGCCACGGCATTGTTGCAGAAGGCAGCCCAAATGGGGGCTACTGCTAGCAATAGTATTAACTCTCCGATGATGCAAAAGAGCTTTGTTAGTAGCATGGCTGGTCCCGATACCAGGCCTTCATCCAATGTGCATCAAGGGAACTCATATGACAACTTGCAAGCGCAAAACGAACAATCAGCATTTGTAGGAATAAATGGAGGAGGAGGATATTCTAGCCAGCTAATTATGCACAAGAGCCCAACAGAAGTGTCTGATTTATTCGACTCCTCCAAGAATGGCGGCTCGGCTATGAGTGACATGGTGATGTATGGTGGAATGTTGATGAATAATGAACTGAGTTCCGGGTTCTTCAAGAATGCTATGGAACAAGAGGACAGTGAAAATTCTGGGCTTGTCCCCAGAGGAAGAAGCATCGTCTTGGGGCAGAGAAATTCCTCTGGGTTAGGGGGCAACGATATGATGACGGTGGATTTCTTAGGTGTGGGCGGGCCGAGGCCGCAGAATGTGCATGAACAGAGAATGGAGTTGGAGGCTATGAACCAGCAGAGAATGCAAGTAATGAACCCTTTTCAACAGCTTTCACATGGGGATCCTGCTATGGAGAACCCTCATGGGATGTGTGACACAAAGGGCTTTCGAGTTTCGATTGCATGTAGGAATCAAAACGAAGACAGCTAATTGTTAGACATTTGATTTCATGTTGAAGCTTTGATGCTAATCCAATGAAAGATCCGCTGGGTAGGGAATTAATTATTATGCTGAAGAATAGAAATCACGTTTGCTTCTATTGTCTCTAAGTTGAAGTTCCATAAAAGCAGTAAGTCGGTCAATTTGCCACTTGATACAATTGATTCAGGTCAAAAGCAACACTACACAACACTCACTGTTTTTATTATTATTATGATCGAGTTACAATTCCAACTGAGCCGGTGGGGGAATATTACGTTAGAAACAAGTCTGAAACCGAAGAATGAGCAGCCGACACCAGAAAACTCTGCTTGTACAAGGTGAAAATCTCGTCTGTCTAATACAGAATTATTAAGACTGACATAAAAGTTGCACATATTCCCAGAAATAAATGGGGAATCCATCCTGTATAGGCATTTGGGCCTTGCTGCATCTCACTACTTCAACTCTGGTATTTGCTGGCCGAGTCTTAGTTGAATGGAGATGTGTACATTCTTACGAGGTACCAATTCTGAAATCGTTTTTTCTGCCTCTTCTGCAATCTTGGCTGCCTCACTGATATTTCATCACCCAAAGAAAGACCGATTTAGTAGTTTATTATTCAAGAAACAGAAAAACAATGTTGCAAGTGATGTTAGACATGTCTTACCTAATCAGCATGTCTGGAGGCATGGATACCTCAATTTGCAGGAAAGTCTGCCCTTGCAATACGTGACGTGTTATGTGCTCAAAAACCATTTTCTGAAATACATCCGAAAAAAATTCTCTCAACATCGTTGTACAATCAGTATTCACTAGGAACAAAAGGCTTTTTTCATATTGCATTTGATGCGTCTTGTAGCATGCCAAATTCCAATGTCAGTATGTGCTTCTTAAATGTATAATAATAACTGAGAAAAACGAGAGCTAATGGTTGTCTCCAAGGATTGTGCTGACTTATACTTTAAAACCTGCTACTTTGACCACTCCACAAAGCCTAAGAACCAATGTGGATACTTAAATCTTCATCGTCTCGCCCCTAGGTTAGGAGAAGCGTAAAATGGCCAACTTTTAAGGAGCCTCATAGGTTAATAGAAACCCCTCCAGTCGCACTATGGAACAAACAACAACAAAGGTTATTGAAATTTGAAATCAAAACATAAGACATACCTCTGAGAAATTAGATGATAAAATATTGGAAACAGTATCTCCAACATCAGTTTCCTCCAATACCACAGAACCGCTCTGGTCATCTGTACTCTTATTCCCTCGATGATTGGTTAAACTGGATGGAATTTCGGAAGTCGAAGGCTCTACAAAAGAAAGAGGGAAAAAAGACAGATGAAAAGAAATTCTGTTCCACAGGTTTTACATTTACTGGTGTCTCACTACAAAGCATTTGTCCCTTTATTTTTCATTTTTAGAAAAACATATGAAAAGAAATTCTGTATTTGTCCTACTGTTCAAGAAGGTGCCTTCCCCACCCCACCCCACCCCACCCAACCAAAAAAGACAAGATAAAGCCTAAAATATAACTGCATATTACCAGTAAAAGATGATTACAAGGAAAAAGGTTGTTGACCTATGTGTATGAAGACTTCAGCTATCTCAGGATGGGACTGCTGGAGTTGACGACGAACATTGTGCTCAACATCATGCGCAGCACTAACACTAGAAAAGGGATCTACCTACAAAGAGTGCCTTTACCAACTTCAGAATACATAACCAAAAGGCACCACATTAGCAAAATAAACACTTCTGGTTCCTCTTTTCCAGCAATCGATCACGAATTAAACATAGAAGAACAAGCTGCACACTGTTCACATAACATTATGACCAAAGCTGGAGAAGTGACATACCTCTATGTCTACATCCAGATACAGAGACGAGCCTGCCCTCCTTGCTCGGAGGCGATTATATCCCTAGAAGTTCCAAAAATAATAATTAAATCAAATCAAGTCAAGATGACAATTGATAACTCTCACGGAAAGAAAATGTGAAAATGTAGAAGTTGCTCGAAGACCATGACCTCGTAAGGGGGTGACAGAGGATTTAACAAGCATTCCAGTTAATGAAGCCATGACAAGTTTGTTAAGAAACAACAGAAAACTCAGAAACATGCCTGCGACTAGATTGCTAGAATTTGCAAGAGTTCTATAGCAACCAAAAGGAATATTTTACTAGGTGACTTCAACGATTAATTGAAGGCCAAAGTAGTAGTTAATTGAGGATAGCCCACTGCCATTTTTTTACCCTAGAAATGCGTAAGGATCCATTAACTGTTAAATGTCCCTCTTACTTCATAGAGATTATCTGAAGGCAGCAACCAAGTTGACCAAATCAATGGTTCATGCAAACATACAAAGATAAAAATAAATAAATAAATAATCGAAGAAGACTGACTTACCTTGACACCATCAACACCTAGAATTGTGCATCCAAAAGGTTCAAGATGTTCTGATGGAATTGCAGCATCCACCAACTCCAAGATACTACATTCAAATAGATGTCATGATAGAACAGTGCAATACTATAACTCAAATAAGGTAAATAATGTTTTTCTAAAATTGATTCTAGATATATTTGGACAATGAAACATAAAATCCATTAGGCAACAAATGACGTTTCGGTCCAGATATTCATAAACTCGTGGTGGTGTTTCACAACTTATCTAGAACAGTTTTTCTCAATTATGCAACATCGGAAATCTTAAATGGCAATTTTAGACAAAAAACTTGTGTGATAAAAGTATACCTTTGGTAACCATTTTCAAGTCCAGCCTTTAAGATCATTCCTGAAACGAAAAGTCCAGCAAGAGGATCCAGGAATCTCACCCCAAGAATAGATCCACCTAATCTCGAAATTCACAATGAACATTGCTAATGATAATAGTAAAGCGAACACCACATATGTTCAAGTTATGAATATATTAAATAACCATGGAATTTGAAAACTAGAAAAATTCACCTAAAATTAAGCAAAGAATCCTAGAAATAGAGAGAGGGGAATTTTAACGACAACAAAGGAACGTGCATCATTCAAAGAGGCCTAAATCTCTCACTGTGAAAACTTTAGAAGAATAACTGGATCCCAAACGTTATTCAATCATATCACCTCTAAAACTAAAAGCTTGTTTGCTCTTTATTCTTTCTCATTATAACTTAACCTACCACTGATTTGACAATTACCCAACTATCATCACACATTTCAAATTTCAATTAGATATCCACCACTCTTTTCAACTCATTATAATTTCTCATTATACTTTCATTGTCATAATAAGAATCAAACAAGCACTAAAAAGGGTCAAATTCTAAAATCCTAATAAACTTTTGCTAGCAAACATAAAAAGAGAAAAAAACTTAAAAAAGAAAAAAAGAAAAAGAAAAAGAGAGAACAAAGTATGATATACTATCAGAATCCTTGAGATAGCCACCTCAGGCAGTAGTCAGCACAACTTGCACTTTCCCTTGTTTCAAATTCCAGCCATCAATAGAACTTTGTTTACACTTTTGCACTGCCATGAGTATCAAATAACTTCACATGTTTTTCTCTTTTATTTTTATCAAGAACAACCTCCAATTCCACTTAGGCAGCAAGGCCCCTCTGCCCACCCCTCCACCCCAGAGGGCGAAAAAATAGACAAGAAAAAGAAAAAGAAAAGAAAGATGGTTCCGAAGGCAAACTATTCAACATGAACTTAATTTTTTTAAAGAGAAATATTTACCAACCCCTATGAGAGCAACTACTGATGAAATAGCATCAGCACGATGATGCCAAGCGTTAGCTTTCATAAGCCCACTGCCCATCTTTTCCCCAGCCCTTTTTGTTATCCAATATAACCTGATAAAAGAAAATCATATTTCTCAAATGTAGCTGAAAAAGGGGAAATTAAGGGCAAAACGATATCAAGAGATAAAAGAGAGGACTATAATTTCTAAATTCAATCAAAAATCGAGGATATAAAACTGTATCAGTTTCTTGCATGATTTACCAATCATTGAGAAATAAATTTTGATTTGATTTCTGTCCCATAATCAACAAACAATAAATCAAGGAAGGATACATTGTTGTTCTAAGCAGCTTATATACTGCTTTACAGTAATATGTTGTTCCTACTCATAGAGAAAAGGAAAGTGAAAAATATTAGTCCTAGTTCCAGTAGTCAGGACAAATAATATCTATCATGTCCTTCCTGATTTCAGAGTTTCCATACAAAAATAAATAAATAAATAAATAAATAAATAAAAAACATTTAGGATGCATGGATGAACCCTTTGGCCCATTTATCTTGAGATTAGTCTTTCCCTATATTGGCTGTCCAGGAAGATTCCCTCCAAAAAAATAAAAAAAGAAAAGAAACGTGGAAGTCTCACAGTATTGAAAGAAGTGGAATCATAGATGAAATGAAGTACACCAACAGATTGAAACTAGACTTCAATTGCTACATCAAATTATGCATTTTCTATGGGTGCCTGGGTCTAGCATGCTAGCCTACATGCGTTTATGAATGACTAAAATTACCATCGGACTCAATCTTCATACTTTACATGTACGCAAGATTAGAATGATTAAAACTACCATCAGACTTCATCTTCATACTTTACATGTATCCAAGATTAGAGCTATCATCAGATTCCATCTGAGGGCTTTACATATATGCAAGATTAGAAATACCATCATACTCCATATTCAAATTCTTAAGCACTAGCGCAGTTAACAATAGCAATATATTGATCCATCCAGATTTAACAACTTAAGCCATCTAGCAGTCCAGAAAAAATCCTATATCACATTGAGAATTTTGAATGATCATAAAAAGAAACAAAAACGCAGGTCAATACTAAGGAGGTCAATACTAAGGATTATCAATTCTCGTTTCCATTTTAACCAGTTCCCTAAGAAGTAAGAGTAAGTCCAAGCCATTAGGTTTAATTAATCATTTAATTATTTAATTATTATTACTATTATTATTGTCGTCATCATCTTTTATCCAAGTTGTGAAAGTTAAGATCCTGCCAAAATTTATTTATTGCCTCCTTCAACATCGTCTCATATACAAGTCTGGGAAACAATTGTAATATCTAAAATAGTTTATATCAAAATCCCATGCTTTAAGGTAGGAATTTGATTTTTCAAGGCAGAGCAAGCAACTTCTGGAAGTCCTCACGCTGTTAAAAAATTGGAAGTTCCAACTTCACCAGGAATTATCAAATTTCCTCCAATATACAAATATTTAGAACTTGTTTTAAATAAAAGCTGGTCAATAAGACTTTAATACCAACCACAGATTCTTCATAAAAATAAATTTTCAAACTTCGTGAAGTCTTTCTTTACATCCCAACCACATATTCCCCCCAACAGTCAACTTTTTAAAAATCAAGTTTCGATAAAGCTCCCTAGAACAGGCTCTTAGAAATTAGAAGCCAATATGTTCAGACAGAAGCCAAAATCTATCTGTTGAAGAGAACACCAAGAGGTTAACAATAGCAAAGTAACCGAAGAAGTTTTAGCAACATGACTTGTATACCCTTCTTTAATGGCTATAGATGCTATAGCCATGTTCAAAGCTAAAACTGGGTGTTCAATGTCGATTCCGTGGTGATGTCCACTGTGGTGGTGACCATGCATGTGGTTATATGCCGAGGAATGATTTACCATCTCAGGAGCAATAGACCATATTCCCTGTAGATAAAACACAGGTGGTTATATTAGAAGGAAACGAAACATGATTTAGTCAATCATATATCCAAATACTACAATTAATGAATCCTCCAATCCCGATATTTTTAAAATATTGTCGCAACATAACGAATCATTTCCCCCAAAAGAGAGAACTTACGGCCAATATGTCTAAAGCATGCAATGCGATGCCCCCAGCAGTTGCCAAAAGCATAGTAGAAATTCCAAGAGCACCTAATGTCTCAAATTTACCATGTCCTGAAAAATGAGGGGCACTATGAATTCTAAGAAAAAGTAACATGAATTTTCCAAAAACTCTAAATCATCTAAATATTTTAGGAAAATGTTTTTCTTCTGGACTGTACAGTCACCATTCTATTTAAAACAAAACAAGCCAATTAGCATTTGAATCGTAGACTTAGATAGATGAAACTAACTGAAATGATGATAAACTAGCATTAAGATATCCTCATCAAGACCAAGTTCAAATTGTATGTTTTCCCATTCCATTTAGTCCATGTGTTCTGGTGTTTATTTATTGGCACCACATGCATGTATCTTCACATCCGTGATAAGAAAAGTCTCCAAACATAAAAGAAATGTTGTTCAAAATTTTCTTATATGGCAGGAGAATCGAGACGTTACATCTTTAATAAATACCAGAAGAATCTATTTTATCTTCTCATGTACATGTCAGCCACACTTTGACAGAAATTCGCCAAAGACCCGAATGCACTAGCCTTTTGCACTGAAAATTAATTCTCTGTGCATTCCAGGTTGACATGAATCTTGTTGTGGTGAATGGTTTAACCGTACTTATAGGTTTATGCAAACAAAAACAGTTCTCCTTTTTCTTCTAGTATGAACCATTTTATAGGCATTGGTTTAATTGGCTTGATATCTTAACTAGATGGTATCTACCACCCGGCACTATATAAGGGATTTAAAAAAAATGAAAAAAAAAAAAGAAAAAGAAAGGTAGCCATATGGATGCAAATGTCAAACGTGAACAGAGCAGCTCGTAGATACAGATCAAACATGACCATATGGATGTTCTTTGTCCTTGGGTACTCTGGCAGCTCTAAAGGATAACAATGCAACCCCACTCAAAACCTACAAAATTGCGAAATCAAAACACTAGTAATTAACTTAACTGGAAAAAGAAAAAAAGGGAATTAGAGCTCTCCAGCCTCGTGCCAAAATAGCAAATTTGTTAATACCACATCGGAGATGGAATGTGCGGCATCCGCGATAATAGCGGTGCTTCCAGTGAGATAACCGGTTAATGCTTTACCGGTGGCCAACCCGATATCGGCAGCTAGTCCAAGGCGGAAAATTTTTTCGCCCTCCTTGTCGGAGTGGAGATCGCGGTGGTGGTGGTGGTCGTGGGAATGGCCCATATGCCACCGTCTGTGAATTTTGAAATTCGGGTTATCAGTTGAATCTCCATAGGAGTTTGGATCGAAAGCGTGAAGTTCGTTAAGAAAACTGAGGTTTTTGAAAGTATATGATGACGAGATTATGGATAAACGAGCTCTCTGAATGGAATTGGAGTTGAGCAAGAATCTGAAACCCATCCTTATCTCAGAAATCAAATTCTTCAAATTTAAGCAAAATCCTTTTTATCAAAGCTTTCTTCGGCATCGGAGAGAAAAATATCGGATTCAAGAGACATTGGTAGGCTGGTAAAACCGAAGTCGTGAAGAGCAGCGTTCCCGGTAAGCTAGGTAAGCCTTTTGTTTTTCATTTTTGTTTTCTTTATTTTCATTTCATTTTTTCTAATAAAAATCTGTCACCTTCTCTTACTCTAGCAAGTGCTCGTTATTACAAGCATTTTATCTTGTACAAACTAAACAAAAGTTGATGGATTATTCCAAACTAGAAAATAACTCCTAATTAGCCAACTTCCACTTACAAATTTCAAATTTGACTTCCATGTAGAGGTTTTCAATGTACAATCTGACTCCAATAATGTTGTTCCAGTCCATAAATCATTTTATTTTCCCAATTGGTCGTGTTAACTTTCAAAAACATAAAACTCTCAAGAACAAGCTCTTAGTTACACTTAGTATTGTTTGATCCTACATTCAGCATATCATGTTAACATATGATAAAAGCACCAACAGTATATTTGGTGATGCTCCAAGAAGCACCAGATGAGGTGAACATACACCAGTTAAAATAAGAAGGCTGTTGAACAAATTTATCATCCAAAAATATGAAAAAATGAATGGATGCATCACGATTTATCCAATACATTCATATTTTGGATATCAATGCACCAATTTAGGAACAAAATCCAGCTTTTTTTTTTTTTTTGCTTTTTCATGAACCAAAAAATATCAGGAAAGAAAGCCTCTAAGACTAAGAGATCTGCTGACATTACAGTTCCGTCCCACTTTCAAGCCCCGTCCAGAACCAAAACTTCTTGCTCGGGCTATCTTCTAGCACCATGCCATCCTCTGTCAACGCCTCTACCCTGGTCCCAATAGCCTGACGGCTTCATTGGATGTCGGGGGTTCATCATTGGTTGGGATTGATTCTGACCCATGGCATATTCATGGGACCTCATTGGACTATTTTCCGGACTCCAAGTTTCAAGCCTAGGCGCCCCTTTTATATGATTTCTCTCCCAGGCATCTGAGCCCTGAAGAGATCCTCTGTTATGAGCATTATAATTGTTTGATCTTTGAATTTCCCGATAATAGTGTTCCAATTCTAAACCCGACCTAACTCCCCATGAACTGGAAACTGTAGGCTCCGGCCTGTAAGAAGCTTGCCCCAGTTGTGGTTGGTAAGGTTCTACCTTTGACTCAGGTGCTGCACCAGAGGTTGGCCTTCCCAGCAATGGCTGAATATTACCTAAGGTTTCGATCCTGGTTGCACCAGATGCTCCATCTAATACACTGAGCATAGCTACAGTAGAATTAGCTAAATTATTCGTATTTGTCATCATTTCCGAGGCTAATTTTTTATTGGCCGGAGCACTAGAGTGTAATTGGTGGATTTGCCATTGCTGTGAAGCAGTATGGAAGGACGATACCGGTGGGACCGCTTGGACCAACTGCTGAGCTGCTGCAGATGATTGAGGTGCCAATATGGGGGCCGCCGGAATCTGAGCGTGAATTAAGCTCTTTGCCGGAAAGGATTTCTCTGGCTGTAACAGAACACCCACTCCAAGAGTCCTATGTGCACTACCGTTTGGTACTAGTTGCTGCCGTGAAAATGGATTTCTCGAAAAATCGGGCTTCTGTCCACCCTGCATAAAATAAGAAGCCGAGAAAAAGAATTTAAAAAATGGCATTAATCAGTATACGATCTCCCATAGAACGCCTACAGTAATGAAATTGCTCAATATGATTCTCAAAACTCTGCTTTTTAAAATAAATTTATTTTTATCATTATTTTTGGTTTGTAGTTTATTCCCGTGCTCGGAAAATTATTCTTTCCCTGAGTTCAAAGACTCTGTCCAGTACGTGAGGTAGAAAGCCGAGAAAGGGCCCTTTCTGTTAGTTATTGTCTTTACTTCTGCTCTTTTGTTCCCTTTCTTAACATTTTCCTTTGTTTCAAAGAAACAAGGTTAGTGATTTGAAGGAAAAACAAGAAATGTTATATCTAGCCCGTCCCTTCCTCCCAGATCTCCAAACACAAGACACAACTTGCAAGTTAAACAACAACACGGAAATGAAATCAAAGGGGCGGATAAAACCGAAACAGTTCCATATACTCCACAAGTTGAATACAGAATGTGCTTAAATTTACGCACCGTTACAGGATCGCTGGAGGGAGTTGGAGATGGAAGAGATACTTCAACCTTATTATCAGCTTTTGTGCCTAATGCTGCTAAATTATTCAAAGAGTCAACTCCATTTGCTTTTATCATATCAAGCAGCTTAACAGTCTCGTCACTTGACAATTCACCAGCCTGGCCAGAAGTCAGAGCAAAAACCAACTGGGGGTTCTTAAGCAACTCTGCAAGCAGCTCAAGGTCAGGTTCAGGCACAGCACCAACATTCTGGGATGATGTAGAAGCAACAGGAGCGGCCACTTCCTGACTTTGCACTTCCGAAACCGGTGCTTCCAATGGTTCGACATCAGGCATTTGCTCGATGGGAATTTCTGGGGTTAGTAAATCATCGAAGTCCATCTCCTGGTCCCACGGTTCCCTCGGATCAGGGGGAATTTCCTGAACTGTCCTGTAAATAACTTCCCTCTCTCGTCTCGTTCTGTTTCTCTGAAGTTCGACTTCCTTACTATTTTCACCAACACCAACACACCATGAATCGCTAATTTTGAATTCTGCATGAAAGAAAAACAAGAAGAATTCCTGAGCACCCCTCATTCATACCCCTCAGTTGTTCGCAACTTTGAGTCGGTTGCTATCAAAATTACTTCCCAACCTGAACGTCCAGTTGAGAAGCAATAGATTTTTATCATTTGCAAGCTTCAGATTTCCACTCTAAATATTGTGTTTTGTATACAATCAGTTTATTTGAAAGACACACCCCTCATTCATACAAGAAACTAACAAACAGGGGCCCAGGAAATTTTAATTTAGAAGCACAATTCAAATTCAAAATGCAAGGGCATCTTTTCTCCTTAATGATGCTTATATACACACTTAAACCCAAAAAAGTTCCTTATCGATCCAAACTCATAGCTTATAAAAATAGTAGTTTATAGTGCATTTGCTGAGAGCATGGTAAAAGAGGGGATATTAGAATAAAAAACATTTTTTGTTTGTAGTTTTGAAAATCACAGCATATGATGGTCTGGGAACTCAAAATTGTGAGTATTTCCCACAAACCAGACATAAGTCCTAAACTCAAACTTTTGAATGTGGAAGAATACATCCTTATTTATTTTTAGGAGGGGGAGAGAAACATAGCATAAGATAAAAAGTTCAAGATTATGTTAGGCTATGCTTAGAGATTGTAGTTGATTGGTCATTCTTGTACATTCCCCCTGCTCCCAGATATGCATTCTATTTTTTTTTTTTTTTAAAAGCACTTTTGTTACTTCCAGATAGCATATTTCAGCAGCAACGAAAATCTTGTAATTAAAAATCAGGTCTCACATGGTAATTCATCATTAGACCACTTAGACTGCAGAAAAGATTCCGGCAATTGACCTTTCAAGCAATCAGTTAATTTGTTCAACTCAAGTGCATCGATTGCAAACAGAAAGTAAAGATTACTAGCTCAGTTAAATACGTGGTATGAGACAGGTTCGTGATACAAATGGTTTCATCCGCATTCAAAGAAAGAAATTAAAAAATAACCTAATAATTTGATGGTTCTTGGGAAAAAGAAGCAATATGCATAAACTTCCATTTCCAAAGTTAATTAATTGAAAAAAAAAAAAAAAGGATTTCCCTCTCAGCATATGGCCAAATGATACAAAAGCATGTTCTTAATAATGCTGATGCTATATATATGCATAAATCACCTTCTTTTGTACATCAGCCGCTAAGCCAGTAAGCCATATATCTATGCAAACAATCCATTAATTACCTCACACTGAAAGCTTGTTTGGGTATGAATTTTGAAACACAAATTGCCCCTAAATTGATTTTGGACCAACCCCCCACCCCCCAGCAAAAAAGAAAAAGGGAAACTACTAACAAACTTAAATTGTGTGAGATTGACTTTTCAAATAAATTGGAAAGAAGGAGACGGAAAGGGAGATAGGTCATCATATTTATCTCAAGAGAGGCAATTGAAAGACATGGCAAACGGCAATATTGATTTTGTTGAACTTCAAAGGAATGCAGACCAAGACAACAGTAAGTAATATCTCTCATACTGCATCCTATGCAACAAAACAATTATATGAATATAAAGTACACAGAATACTAGGACATATTTACCAGGAGGTGTCTGCCATGGAATCTGGACACTTTTAATTTTTCTCCAAGGAGGCTCCACATTCAAATTCACTATGACATCTCGAGGAGTTTCCTGCTGAGTAGGCACTTTGGAACAAGCTACATCAAGTTTCTTCTGTTCCTCAACTTTAGGGAGATTGTTAGGTACTGAAGGACTAGCCTGCAAAGGGGTACATTTTTTCTGGCTTTCACTGGGAGCGTTTGGTACTGAAGGACTAGCCTGGGAAGGGGCACATTTTTTCTGAGTTTCATCAGATGTAATACTTTTTCCGTATTTATTATGCATGAATAGAGCACGCATTTTTGCTTTTTGGATATCATCAGCGGAAAGTGGACGGCTTGGAGTTGCAGGTCCAGATTTTACAACCTGAGAGTTCCTCACACCTGTCCTTTGGACTGGTTGCTCCACCATCTGAACTTTTCTGCGCTTTTGTGCCTCTGTTACTAGTTAAGGCAGCCAAATGGCAGCTCTTCCACATAAGATCAGAACAGAGGCAGAGAAGATAATCCTAATCTTTTCAATTCAAAATAGTTAATTTAAGTATCTTTAGATTTCACTCTGTAAAACTGAAGTTAACTAGTCAATGAGTTCTATCCATTACTCTTCAGTGAGTAAGATGCAATAAATGCTCGCCATGGATATTTGTTTGCCCTCTACTACAATAACAATAGTATTCTTTTGGTTTACTTCTCTTCAATAGTGTGGATCCCGTGAAATGCTTACATAAGAGAATTAGCTTCAAATTTTTTGTATACTGTATCTGATTCTTAAGCTCTTTTTTATCATTGTTACTAACAAAATGAAAGATCCTCGAGAATTTCTTGAAGAAAACAACTTGAACACTAATTGTAGTTTGTTCACCAGGCCTTTTCCGAGATAGGAATTAAATCATCAGCTTACTCATTGGAAATAATTTCTCTAACATTTCATATGGAACTGTGTCATACTAAATATGGGTTGTACGATTAAACAGGTAAGGTTAATCAAATATTAATCAGTAGTTACCGGTATCCAGTCTGCAATCAGCTTAGAATTTAGCAATCATGAAGATGATGTGTGCCTAATTTGAATACAAAATGAAGGGAGAAAAACTGAAAGACATATGTTTCAATTAGATCATTAATTTCTACGAGCTGATTAGCTTTATAATAACACTCAGACCATGAAGTCTTCAGGCATTTATCAAAACCACGTGAAGTAATAAATTCAAAAAAGCCAGGGCAAAAAAAGGAAAGAGATTTCTCAAGTTATCATTGTATCAGTCACTAAACATGCCTAGGTTATCTCAACTTTAATCAGATACATCGTGTTCTAAATAAAAATATTAGCAATTACAGTCATCAGGACCATCACGATTCCCAATTGTTGGACATTACCATTTGACAGTTATAATTATGTAGAAAATCCGAAACGTCAATTTTTTTACCATATATTTACGAAAGGTGTGGCATTAATTTAACTCACACCAAGCATGGTTACTGCAGCATGGACACAGTTAAGGCTTATTATACTTTCCTAGCACCTAGGCTTATTATTTAAGAAATACTGGAACATTTTTCTTAATCATTAAAGCCATGCTAAAGTTAATGGAACAGCTGAACTTTCTCTAGAAAAAATAAAATAAGAACAACAATAGCGGGCCCTCATAGGTTTAATGCCAATAAATAAATCTTTAGTGGTGGAAGTTCTTAAAGGAATTGCTTGGTTAAAAAATAAAATAACCAAATAAAACCTAAATTCATTCTCTCATTAGTTCAGGAAGCAAGGGAAGGATACGGGATGACAAAACACCTCGTCTTTTGTTAGAGTCATCTGCGGATGCGGTGATCATTTTCAGTGGCTGAGAAGTTCTTGGCTGAGAAGTTCCCAACTTCCTGAAAATGCAATCCGGTTAAAATGTCTCCAACAACCAATTTAGCAAGCAACTAAATGAACAGAGAACAGTGCCACATACCTTAAGTTGCCTTGATTTTCAAAGGGAATCAGAACATTGCCCTATAAGTTTAAAATTAGTAAGCATTGTCTGCGACACTAGTTATGAGTTGTAATTCAGAAAATAATTTAGCTCCCTGAGGTTACATACAGTGTTGTCAAACTTTGAATCCCGTGCTTCATCGCCCATAACTTCATCAATGCTGCATACAGGACAGATTAGTTGTAGAACATATAACAGTAATTTCAGCAGACAAAAAAATGAATCTTCTTACCTCTGCTTCAATAGCATCTCGTCTTGCGCATCAGCAGCAGAGTTCATCCCGTTCCTTTTCTTCAAAGCCTGGCTCTTTGCAAAAGCCTTGCTCCATCTAGCCAATAGCATTCTCGCCCTGTTTGAGATGTCTGATCTTCAAATTAGAAAAATGAGAAAAACTAACAAAATAATGTGAGAATTAGAACTCTACTGCTAAGACATTTCTAGGTTAATTTCTGGGTTACTTTCAATATAATCACGCAGACAAGAAACAAAGAATTCTTAGTTATTGACCAGTCTATGAATCTCCTTTTACTCTCTGAGAAGAATAATCATAAAAACATCAACAAATCAAGATCATTTGTTACTTCCAGTCAATAAGAGATGCATTGCTGAGAAGCCACTATAATCATACAAGCAAAAGAACACACCTGATTTCCTGTAAAACCGCAGTTTATTAACACCTTGCAATATTGCTGACATGTGCACAGGGATAGCCCTCTGCAGTGGCAAATGACAAAGTACCTAAAAATTGGAAATTACGCTCTTCCGATCTAAAGATATTTGAGCTAGGCATGCAATAGAAAAGCATTATAAGCACTACAGACCTTAAGAATAACAATAAGAACGCTTGTTTGTTCTTCTGAAGCTGCTTGACTTAGCCATGTTGCCAAAATCATTACACCACCTTTAGTTAAGAACCTATAGATGCATGAGAAACTACATGATTAGAGGCCGTAATCCAGAAATCTTCTCTTACATCATTCCACTCACAGCACAAGTCATAATTACCAATATAGCACTGAAGGATTTTGTATTTGCAGGATCCACTCCATCAATTTAACCTGTCCAGAGAATGATTCTTCTTTCCTCATTAAACTAAATATATTATCTACAAAATGTCTATCTGAGTCATCCACATGAGGAAGGCCCTCATCCTGCGTTGAGCACGAAGGTCCTTCCTCAGTGTTGATAGGAACCACACTGTGTATTGGAACAGGTTCAACAGGCATATCGGGATTCAACATTGAGGGGGCGCCATCATGCACCTCGTTGCAGGCAGAGGATCTGTTTGCCTTCTCTCTTGATAATCGAATAAATTTTCTCACTTTTGATCGTTGGTTATTAAAGAAGTCCCTAACCTACGAATAATAAAAGAGCATAAATAAATCACTGCACAAAATAAATGAAAGAAATTTCTTTAGAGTACTTCCCATTCAATAAAAAAAAAAAATACATGCATATGCATCCTGCTTAGTCAGCAATTGCATTACCATATAGATGTACAACTTAAAATAGATTCTGGCCAATTCATATTCCAGCCATGTATATATAAATAGAGCAATGGTATAATGCATTTCCATTTCTGTCAATATTTCCAGCAATTTCTCATTTATTGGGCTCGGTACTTTCAAACTCTGAACACTGAACTTTAACTGATCGTCAACATGTTCACATCACAATGATTTGCATCACCACCCATCCGGAAATTGTTTGCAGTGTTGTCTTTAGGGTTTCATAATCATCATTGTCAAAACCCTGTTTCCAGATTTTTTGCACTCAGGTAATTCTGCATGCTGAAATATTTTTGACAAAATTTTGATAACTTTTTCATATTTAGATGCGTTGTGCATGTATTTTCTAAGTCTTTTATTCGGATCGATGTTCCCCAGAACTGAAAGTCAAGTTAATGCTGAAGATCTTGTACTGGCGTTCACATATTTGTCCCCTAAATCTGTGAATGATATGGTGTAATATGTTGTTACAATGTTGAATTTTCTTCTATTTTTTATTTTTTCCTTTTTTAACCACCCACTGGTTTCAACGATCAACTGACTTCCCATTCAAGAAAAGTTACATGCATAGAATCCTTCTCATCAAGCATTCTGATCAATGAGTTATAGTATCCAACTTAAAACATTTTTCCCCTTCGTGAAGTCTACTTGCACTGACTGATCAAACTTCATTCGCACTCATCCCCCAAATTTTTGGCATTGTACTCTCGAAGGTGGCGTGTGGAAAGCATTGAGTGTATGTGTATGCTTTGTGCAGTTAAAACATACTGCAGTATGAATTTTGTAAATCTATTCTCTGCTTGATGCTCATGGAAAGTGAAAATCAGAATTAGGGATTTTACACATCTTTTAGTACGACAAATCCATAAACAATATATTAATACTTTACAGAAAATTCATGATGTTTTCTTTTCCTTTTGTAATTATCTTGTGCTTTATTTGTATGGCCCAGAGTTTCAACAAAGAACTAATCATGCATACATGAAAACCCTGCTCATCAGGCATTACCTTCTTGGGCTTAAAATATCCAATATCCAAGGAAAAATTAAATGAATACAACATGAAAAGTTAAAAACCCACACTAAAGAGATACTAGAATTCTAGTGGTATGAAAGTAAATTTTTCTTTTGCAAATGATGCAGGATATGTGGAAATTTGATTGTTCATGAAATTGATGACTATCATTCCGAAATGAATAATAATACAAATCAGCTTTAAAAAAATAATCAATAGAGTTCTGGGCCCAAAAGAACCTGTGTGGCTGTAATTCTGAAAAGAGAACTGATCTCTCGAGTTTCCTTCTTGCTAATCGTGTCTTTGAGAGCAAATACAGATTGCATGTATTTTATTGCCTTTGGATTTAGCAAATCTCGTGGTCTCTTACCTACATAAAGGATTTTAGATAAGAATGGAATGTTCAATAGCGCGTAGTTGGATACTAAGCTGTTCTAACTTCAAGAGAGAAGGCGTAAGTCTCAAGACATATATGGCATAAGGCTCATCGCAAACGTGTTAAAAAAAAAAAAACCACAAAGATTTACCAAAATGCAAAGTTACCTTATATTTAATCATAGGAAATATTCAAAAACCATATAAAACATTTGAGGTGCAGAGGCAAAAAAAAATAATTATATGACATTAAACAAGAAGAAACTACAATTTTGGTTGGAGCACTGAGCTACTTCCTAAATGTGTTTTAGTGAAACACAATTGTTCTATGTTCTAGTAGTCAATGAGTTAGCATCATTCCCAACAACAAGACGAAGAAACTAAAATTTTGCATCATTCCCAACAACAGCAAGAAGAAACTAAAACTTTGCATCATTCCCAACAACAGCAAGAAGAAAGTATAATTTTGGTTGGAGCGCTGCGCTACTTCCTAGATGTGCTTTAGTGAAACAAGATTGTTCAATGTTTTAGTAGTCAATGAGTTATCATCATTCCCAAAATGAGTTACACCAAAATGCTATGTTTTGCTAGCATATGCCTAAAACTAAATAAATTTGGAGAATTGAGGGCACACCTGACAAGCCTTGAATCAGAGTTGTGAGGCTTATGCTTCAGAAAATAGCCTCTCAATCAGTGCCTTAAGGCGTGTCTGGCTTGCCTCACTTTGAGGCAGACCTTGAGGCTAGTTGCACTTGTTTAAAATTAGAAACTTTACATAAAAAAAAGAAAAAAAAAAGAAAAGAAAAGGCAATTTTGACACATGAAAAGAACATCAGAGACCACTGACTGGTGGTATCTAAGAGACTACTCCTGCATCATTCGATTAATTAAATTTGCAGCACAGCCCAGACTCCAGAGCATAAAGATAAAAAATCTATATACATTGAAAGGAAAATCAAATTATGTTTTTGAAAACTGGAGAGACAGACAGACTAACCTATATTAATTGATAGCGCTCCAGCAGCCTGGATCAAATATACATTATTTAGATGAGGACGCACCCAGAATCAACAGAAAAACCAGTCAATCAACAAAATTTACATAGATAAAATAAATCAAAAAGGTGAACGGACAGTCCTCTATATTCAGAAGACGTTAACTTTACCATTTCTTGAGAGAGGGGATTGACGCCAGTGAGTTCGCATTGTCTGGAGACGATATTTTCGAGTAGTTCGGTCTGGTTCTCGAAAAGAACCTGCTGTGCCTGCAACAAATCCTCATAGGCCGTAGCAGAGCTGGTAGAAATAGCCAGTTCCAGTAACTGATCCTCTTCCTTCAGCAACTCCATTGCTAATTGTAGAAAAAATAATTCTCTAATCAAAACCCTAAAGGTGCCACAATTACAATCAATATTTACATTATCAAACTCTTCCGATCTCAAAATTGGAGCTATTAAGCTAGGGTTTCTTTAATAGAAAGAATGGGTGGAGAGACAGAAAAGGGATCGAAATTAGGGTTAAGAAATTTCCCTTGCGGAGAAAGGGAATGGGGAACGAAAGTAGGTAACGCGGGCCGAGAAACGAAATCCTACTGTTGCTTTCAAAAAAGAAATCCAACTGTTTAGCGCGGATTGGATGACACGCGCGCTTTCGAACATATTGGCTCGCATCAAGCCGGCTACGCTAGTCTAGGCTAGAGGTTGCCCAAAAGCGAAAACTAGCTACCGGTGTATAAAATAGATTTTTTTTTTTTTTAGAACTAATTTTGTGAACGTGATTTTTTTTAAGTGAATGTATATTGGCTCGCATCAAGCCGGCTACGCTAGTCTAGGCTAGAGGTTGCCCAAAAGCGAAAATTAACTACCGGTGTATAAAATAGATTTTTTTTTAGAACTAATTTTGTGAACGTGATTTTTTTAAGTGAATGTATGGTTGAAAGTAAAATGAAAAATTGTAAAAAAAATATTTTTTTAAGAAAACATAGTTGAGAGTGAATTTACATAAAAATTGAAAAGAATTAATTCTTACAAAATCAATTCCATACACCCCCTAATACCCAATCCCGCTATAAAAAGAACGTCCTCCCTTACATGGAGAGGACGTTCCTTGTTGGCAGCCAATTTGGCACAATAATGGACCCAACCTATTGACTAACAATGCCACATAATTTCCCCGCCTTTTTTTTTGTTCCTGAGCCCCCCACCAATCAACCCTCTTTTTTTTTTCTCGCCCACCACCAACCAACACTCCGGTTCCCCCCAAAAAACACTTCACCCCGCCTTCCTTTTTTTTTTTTTTTTTTTTGTTTCTAGCCCACTATTAACCAACACTCATGTTACCACCCCGCCAAAATACACTTCACCTGACTTCCATTTTTGAGCCAATGCGCAGAATGAAGAGGACGGGGAGAACCAAAAATAAATAACAGGATGCCTACAAAATGAATCCTAAGAATTACATAAGCTGCTCTACGGTTTCTCCATACATTCACAAGGCATTATTGCTTACCTAGATTTGAGAGGAGGACGCCAAGCTGGCTGGGAGAATGCTACGGCAGAAAGACCCGGCAAAGTGGCGGATGTATAAGAGGAGGACGACTTCTTTTGGGGGGGCTGGGCTTGATGAAATCAGCCAGATATGGTCAGCCCCCACTCGGGGGGGAATTCGGATTAGGGCGGCAAGCTCAGATCCTTCTTCGCCAGAGAGAGATTGCGGTGGTGGTGAAGAGGCGTTTGGACACTGGGGCAAAAATGAGGGGCAGAGAATTGTATTTTGTAGGGATGGTGACGTCCAAGAGTTTTTGTTGGTAGTGGACCATAAACAAAAAAGGAGGGAAATTGTGTGGCATTGTTAGTCAATAGTTGGGTCCATTATTGTGCCAAATAGGCCGCCAACAAAGAACGTCCTCTCCGTGTAAGGGAGGACGTTCTTTTTATAGCGGGATTGCCTAATACCTCCGCCCTACAAAATTAGTCATATTCTTATTTTCATATAAATTTAAAAAATTCATTTAATAGTATTTTTTTTACGTAAAGATAATCATTTCATTAACAAAGATGCAAAGTTTCAGACAACAAAAGAGCTCCAATACACTGGGAAGGTCTTCCCAAACATTGAAAGAAGCATATAATCGTGATTCCTTAGCTAGGCAATGAGCAATCTCGTTAGTTTGCCAGCAAGAAAAGCGAATGGAGTAATTCAAGCCACATTTTAACAGCCTTCTACAATCTTCAACAATTAAACCGAATACCGAGAGATCCTTAGACTTGGAGTGTACAGCATCTACCACATTTTTAGCATCCAACTTAAAGAGCACAGTGTTCAGCCCCAACTCTAAGACCCACTGTAGCGCCTCCTGTAGAGCTAAAGCCTCGGCCTCCCTAGCTGAAAAAACTCCATGGATGAACTTAGTTGCACACTTGATAAATTGGCCAGCGTCATTTCTCAATATCATGCCTACTCCAGTAGAGCCCACCTCACTAAAAATTGCTGCATCCACATTGCACTTGATGGTGCGAAAAGGTGGCCTCTCCCATGATTGTGCATTTGAGATTATGCGTAGAGGAGAAATTCTTTACTCAGTTGTTCCCTTTGCCAATGTCCAATCCATGAGAAGTGTGAGACTATTATTGATAAGTTGGTTAGGCTACAGCAACCGATGCGTTCATAACTTGGAATTTCGCTGTCTCCATATATTCCAGAGCACCATACACAATTTCTGCACAAACGGACTGTTTCCCAATGTATCAAGTCGAAAAACTAGTCTTTGAAGGTGACATATCCAACGGTGGAAGAAGCACACTGCAATAGGGCCATGCATTGCCGGGCATAAGGGCATGTTATCAAAATATGCATTGAATTCTCAACACCATGTCACACAAGCATTAGGCAAAGAAATCCCGCGATGTTGTAAGTTATCTCTAGTAGCTAGGCAATCACGACAAGCCCGCCCGATAAAATTCTACACCTTAGGAGGGACTTGTAAATTCCATATTTTGCTCCAGGGCATATGAAAATCAGCGTCACTCCCAACCATGTCCATACCAATCCCGGTACCCAGATTTAACCGAATAAATACCATTCATGCTGAAATGCCACACTGGCCAGTCCCTGTGTGGCGTAATACTCAATGGAATGTTTAATATGGTAGCAACATCCCTTCGAAAAAATAATTCTTCAAGCAACTCAACATTCCACTCTTGAGTACCTGGCACCAATAGGTCACTCACCCTCAGATCTCCCAACTCATCAATTTGTGGTGTTTCCACCCTGAAATATGCATCATCAATCAACCATGAATCTGTCCAGACATTTATACTCTGCCCATTTCCGAACTCCATCTACAGCCTCTATCAAACAATACTCGAGAATTCCATATGCTTCTCCAAACAAAGCTTGGAGCATAACCCAACTGGGCTTTCAAAAAATCCCCTTCAGGGAAGTATTTGGCTTTAAGTACCTGACTCAAAAGAGCACCCTGGTCAGAGACAAGTTTCCAACTGATTTTCCCTAGCATTACAAGGTTGAACGCATGCAAATTTCTAAACCCAAGACCACCAAACTCCTTTCTGACACAGATTTTATCCCAGCAGAACCAATTAATTCCTCGAATGCCCTGTCGATTAGAACCCCACAAAAACGAGTTCATTATCCATTGTAGCTCATCACACACAGTTACTGGAAATAGGAAGGTGCTCATGCAATACGTTGGAATCGCCTGTGCCACTGTTTTAATAAGAACCGTTCTCCCAACTTGGGACAGCTACTTTTTCTTCCAACATTAAAAAAATAAATTTATGATCACTTTCTTATTATGCTTTTTGATTTATTAATTATTCCTTCACTTTAATAATTTTATTTTTTATTTATTTTGATATGGCCAGGCCTTGTCTTTTGATATTAGTTAGTCCTTTGCAACGGTCAAGGCATAGTAAGTCTTTGGAAACAAGACTTGTGCGCGTTGTATATATTGACAAATCTTATTTATGACGAGCTCATATGGAGAGACATGTGCCTTGCATGACTGGTTGATTGTGTGTGGAAGCATTAGTTCATTTGTTAGATATTATGAACAAGCTATGTACATTACCATGTTTACTAAGGACCCGTTTGGTAAATTTTATTGTTGTAATTTATAAATTCACCTACCATGATTTGACTATTGATTTGACAATTATTAAACAATCACCACACATTTTAAATTTTAATTAAATCTCTACCACTCATTTCCACTCATTATAAATTCTGTTTATAAATTGATTTTATAAATCGAACCAAACGGGTCCTAAGTCTTCATGGCTCACGTAATTACTTTGTATTGTAGATTTATACGTCAACAATGCAGACCATTGGAAGTTTAAGGAAGGTGTGACTGAGATATACTGAATCATGCCGATTTTATGGGGCTAAATAATTCTATAGATCAAATAAAATAATATATTGTATTTTTAGTAAGGGACGAGTCGTTATAAAAATAGTATGAGAAATTGTGAAATATATATATATATATATATATTCTAAGAATGTATAGTTGAGAGTGAATTTACATAAAAATTGAAAAGTACAAAATCAATTACATACACCCACTAATACCTCCTGTAACATTCCGCAAAAACTTAACAATGAATTAAACAAAATGATAGTATTTTGATAAAGATAATAATGAGGAGTTACTTAAATTTCAAGGTTATACGATTATAATTCAATTGAACTCCAAGAAGTAGAATGTGACAGTATGACCACATTGAATTGTTACAAAATTGTCAAGAATTAAATATGGGAGAATTAATTGAATTGCATTAATGGTAAAGTTAAAGATTTAAAACTAAGCTTTACAACAAATTGGGGGCTTGAGGAGCAAATATGAATAATTAAATATAAATATCTAATTGTCTTAGAATGGAAGAACCCAAAAAGAGAGAGGAAGTTAGAGATCTAAATAAAGCCAAGCAAGAAGTTGAAGGACCTTGGGTGAAATTTTCCTATATATCTAGATCATTCCCTTGGGCTTGGGCCATTTCTTACAAATATATACACCTAGAGAAGAACGAGAGAGGCCGAGAGACTCGAGAGGATTCAGGAGTTGATTGAGCCAAAAAAAAAAAAAAAAAGAGAGAGCAATGAACAATAAGCTGGCCACGAGATTTTTGAAAGTGTGTTCTCGATCAACTTGGGCTTTATGGTTCTAGCTTGGCTTCAAGAGGAACATAGAGCTTTAATTTTATAGTATATTTAATTTGGGGTTTTTGATGTATGACTTGATATAATAAATCTTAAAAGAGGAAAATGATGAGTTTGTTGATATAAGTTAGGTGTATTTGAATTTCTTGAAGTATGTGCATAGTGTGAGATTTTTGGGTTTAAATTTATTGAGGTTGACTAAAGAAATTTTTAGAGAAATGAGTAGTTGATTTTGATTTAGTTTTCTATTGGTTTAAATGGTGTGAAATTATTCTTAGACATGAAATTGGAATTAAATGAAGACTATAAGGGATTTATGTAAAGTTAGTATACGAAATTATAGTTAAGAAGGGAAATTTGAAGTTGAAAATTTGAATAAAATATTATTTGGGACTTTAAAGTGAATTCCATAGTATTCTGTTAAATTAAATGAAGTTTTGGGTCAATTGGAAGAAGGAAACTCATGTCTTCTTTAATGAAAAGAAAAGTATAAGAGGCTAATTTTGAATTATATGAAACCAAGCATGTATGCATAAGTTTAATAAAGAGTCATGCTATTTAGCACCACTGATGCTTGGCACCATATCAAGGTGGCATTAAATGATAAGTTGAATTAAGTGGGTCATTTGTTTATTCATTTAATTTCACTTATCATTTAATACCACATTGGATGCCACCTAGATGGTGCCAAGTACCATTGGTGCTACATAGCATTATTCTTTATAATATGTTTTGTGAAAATGGTCAGTAGACACCCGAGGACAAATTTTTAGGAGGTTGAAAAATATTTTGGCATTCCTAGCGTAGTATTCTTGAGCTCACTTTCATATATGATGAACTTATATGAGTTTTCTACCGTCTAGGAGAATTTGATAAGCGTACGACATCATTCTTCATTTTAAAATCGTTTCAAATATGCATTGCCCAAACAAAAAAACTAAGCAATCTTTACTTGAATAGTTGAACTAAATCTTGATTCAATAAATGGTGCACATGGTTGAAGTAAAAGTTTAGTTAAGTGCTAAAATGAAGGTTTTGAGGATATTTATCAGTAACTCAAAGAAGCTTTAGAAAAATCAAGTTAAAGAAGTGAATAACTAATACTTTGATTCCCTTTTTGTATTCTTGAAGTTTGATAAGGAAAGCATGGTTTTGATTGAAGTTTCCATGAGATGAATATTGATTTTGATGCATTGAAAAGAAAGATTGATTTATTGTATTTGAATCACTAGTTGTTCTACCCATTTTGTATTTGTTTTGCTTTGCTTTGTTGTCATACTAAGAGTCATCTAATAATACCGAGATGAGCGATGATTAGTATGATATTTGCTTTGTTTGGGATTCTGGTAAGGGTCAACTGGGATCCAACTGTAGATCTACTTAAATGTTGCGCTACGGGTAGTAGTTTAACAAGTGATAGGGCCCTTTTGTACATTTAAAAGCTTTGTACATTTAATGGTTCCTTGAAAATAAATCTTTCAAATGAAAGGTGAATCAAAGGAATTTGTTATTCACTGAGTACTTCGTACTCACTCTTATTTTCTACAATTTTTGTAGATGATTGAAGATATGATATTTGAAAAATAAGGCAAGCTATGAGTTAGAGCATGCTCGCAAATGAGAATAGAGTTTTGTGTATAGTGAAAACTTGTCTTTGAAGATACCAAGAAAGCAATTATGAACTTAACACTTTTTGTATTTATAAGTATGACCACCTCTCTATAATATATATACCTTATAATATATATATATATATGACAGTCTTTATAATGATTTGAAGCTTACTTTTCAAGGTAAAAGCTTTCTAATTATCCGGCTTTACTTTGTTAATCGATGAACTACACTTATTAATATACTTGTTGTGTTCTTCACATTTTATTGAAAAACCTAGTTTAATGATTCTTTAAAATTTAACAACTTGTAGTTTAAGTAATTAGCTTTAGAGAATGTTCAACTCCAAAACAAAAACAAATTTGTTCGTTTTGTACGTCCCGCCCCTGCTGTTTATATTGATGCTTCAGCCAATGAATATAAGTAATTCAAAGAAAATTATAAAAATAGCGGGGCGTGACACCTCCGCCCTACAAAATTAGTCATATTTCTATTTTCATAAAAATTAAGAAAAAATCATTTAATAGTATTTTTTTTTTTGGGAGGAAAAATTTAATTCTCATTCATAATTGAAGAAGTAACATCATTTGAAAGAATACTAGCTAGCCAAGGTGGAATCTACCTGTGAATGCATGTGCTAGAACTAGCAATGGCCTTTGTAGCTAATGTGTGTGCCACCATATTAGCTTGGCGTTTGACAAACTTAATTTGAAACATAAGTGGGTGCTGTAAAAGAAATTTACAGCCATGAGTGATACCATCAAACTCGGAATTGTCTTCCTCATTGGAATGAATTGCGTCCACCACCTCCTTCGTATCCGTCTCGATGACGGCCCTATGAAATCGTAACCCTTTCAACCATTCAATATCCTTCCACACACCCAGCACCTCTGCTTCTCGAGTTGAAAACAAACTACAAACCGTCTCCATTCTACATTCAATGAAATCATAGTGTCTCTGTGAAGAACCTGGCCAATTCCCATCCATTTCTGTCAAGTATTAAGTGCTGCAGCTAAATTACATTTAACAGAGTCGAAAGGAGGTTTAGACCATTTTGCAACTTTGGTTTCCAGACCATGGTCCACTAAATCCAGTTTCTTTCTTGTTTCAAGCCAATCTAGTAATGTCTTCATCCCCGTAAACACCATTTGTCCTGGGCACTTTAGTTGATCCCTCCATAACATGGCATTTCTTTCTCGCCAGATACTCCAAACCACTATACAAACTCGGATAATTTCATAGGTTTCTTTCTTCATAACCTTTCCAAAGAACCAGTCTTTCACAGAGGTACTTTGATCTAATGGAATAACAAGGTTCGCTTTCCCCAGCAACTCTTAGCAAAAGGGCATGTGATGAAAGTGTGCATATTAGTCTCCTCTTCTCTATCATATAGTACACATGTAGTAGAAATCGGAATTCCCCTCTTGGCCAAGTTTTCTCGAGTGGGCAAGCAATCGAGACACATCCTTCATATGAACATTTGGATTCTTGGTGGCATTTTCAATTCCTAAAGTGTTGTCCAATTTCCTTCTTCCCGGTTACCAACTCCTTGTTTGGTCAACTCCATTGCAACTCGATACCCCGCTTTAACTAAATAAGCTCCGTTCTTGCTGAAATGCGAAATCAAACAATCAGGCTGCAAGTTAGTGCTCAATGGAATATTCATGATGTCTTCACAGTCACTACTAGTAAATAGGCCCCTAATTAACTCTGCATTCCAATGCCTCTCATGTACAAGCTCGTTAACTTTCATACTTCCCAGCCCCAGGAACCCCATAGTTTGCACATGAAAATATGGTTCTTTACGTAAACAAGGGTCCTTCCAAACAAGTATTTTCGTTCCATCATCCACTCGCCAACGGAAGCCCTTTTCTAATACCACTCGAGATGACCAAATACTCCTCCATGTGAAGCTGCAATTGTATCCAAGTTGAGAATACAAAAACTCCTCCCTAGGGAAATATCTAGCTTTGAGGATGCGAGTGATAAGAGTATTGGGTCGAGAAATAATATTCCAACCCTGTTTCCCGAGCATTGCCAACTTAAAGGCTTCCAATTTGTGAAAACACATACCTCTATCTTCTTTAAGAACACATAATCAGTCCCACCTATACCAATTGACACCTCTATTTCCATCCGACTTCATAGCCCACCAGAAAGAGTTCATCATTTTTTGCAACTCATCACATAAAGAAACCAGCAAGAGAAAGGTTGACATACAACTGTTTAGGATGGCTTGAGCTACAGATTTAACCAACATCGTACAACTAGCTTTAGACAGTAATTTACCTGACCAACCGTTCAATTTTTTCCACATGCAATCCTATAAGAAACTGAACACTTGCTTCTTTTTCTTACCAACCAAATATGGAAGGCCTAAATATCTCCCCATGTTCAAAAGAATATTCACATTAAGTAACGTAGAAATATTAGCCCGAACATCTTGTGTAACATTGGAGCTGAAGAAAATACCCGATTTCTCAAAACTCACAGATTGACCTGAAGCTTCTTCATACTTGCGCAGAATTTCTTTTAGAACTATTGCCTCCTCTCTGTTAGCTCAAAAGAATATGAAACTGTCGTCAACAAAGAATAAATGACAAATAATTTCCGATCTAACCTGGCAATTTTTAATACTAGCATTTAATAGAATTAAAAATTAAATTTATGATCACTTTTTTATTTATTAATTGTTACTCCACTATAATAATTTTATTTGTAGATAACAATGCACATTAAATAGCAGTATGATTTAAACACTAGATATTAGACAGTGATGCCGTATAATTTCAGCCATTGATGTGAATACATCATTACTCTCCCAAATCACATTATTAGCTAGATCTATATCACATCATTTGTCTCGTATCATAACGGCACCAACCGTCTAATAATACCTGACTAGAATCATATTTAGAGGTACACTAAAAAGATTAATACTTCAACTAGTACTAAAAAGATTAATATTTCAACTACATCTATCTATCTATATATCAAGATAAAAGCACAGTACAATGGGTACCGCGCTGTTTTCCTGCCCAAAAACTACAAGAAATGGAAAACTTCTTCTTCGTACTACGAAATTTTTACCTCGTAGAGAAATTAACTATATATATCTCAGTCGTCTCTCCCTTATATTTAGCCCTTCATTTTTCCCATCCCATTCATTTACATTGATACCCATAAATCAAGAGAGTTATACATCCTTTTCAATGATGTCCCTAATTTTAGCCCTAGATTACATATTGAAATTACCTACATTAATATCCTATACATCAGCACATGAATCATGCAATCGATATGTAAGTGCAGATTTTCTCCCCGTAGCTATCAATTGTTCCTTTCTGTAGGTGTAGTCTTTCTCCTCACCAAAGTAGTTATGAATCTGTTAAGTATTGGTTAAATAAAATAATAGATAATTAGTTGTCAATTGGCTTGCAGCAAAGCTTAGAGCAAGCGGTAACATTTGGCCAAGAATTCAAATTGGAATTTACTAGACTTGCATGTCGGTGAAAGATGAAGAAAGCAAGTTGATTAAGTAATCATCTAGTTAATAAGATTGCTTAGCTGTCTAATGGTTGATTATGGCAAGATTTGCATGCATGCGATTGGAATTTCCAAGAGTAAGCTGGAGCAATTATTAAATAAGAGAAGTTTGAATTGAACACCAACTTGGACCAAGAATTAAAGCTGCCACCTTTGTCCAAATCGTCATGCTTCGTCTCTATATACATGGGCAGCTCGTTTGTCATTTATGTATTACAATTCCTAGTATTCTAAATAGCATGTGAGGAGAAAATCCTAGGCCTAGTATTCGAGGGTTTTCTTTGAGGTTTATCCAAGGAAAAGGTTAGTAAAGTATGGTAAAGCCTAGTGGGTATTTGTGGGATTGTAATCGGGTTTGGGTGTGAGATTCTATATAATTATAACAATTTTTCATATAGCAATATGTCTCTGACACTATGTGGTTTTTCTCCGGTTTGGAGTTTTCTATATAAATCTCGTGTTATTTATTTTTCTCTTGTTTACTTAACATCTCTCAAATGAAACCAAAGATCTTGGGTTGAACTGAAGTCATATTCGGGTCAGAGTTGTCCCAACAAGTGGTATCAGAGCAAGGTCCTTTATTGCGGTACAGTTTGTTGTCTACAATTGTCAAACTAAGATCGCGGAGTAGCGATGTCAACATCAAAGTTTGAGGTGGAGAAATTTAACGGCAGAATCAACTTTGGCTTGTGGCAAGTACAAGTCAAGGACTTGTTGATTCAAGCAAGATTGCATAAGGTTTTGAAAGAAAACCAATCCTAGTTTCTGACAAGGATACTGGTACAAGCATTGGAACCGGTGGCGCTAATGAAAGAGCAACTGATGATGCTGACAAATCCAAAAGGGACGAGGATTGGGAAGATTTAGATTTGAAAGCTGCAAGTATGATTCGTCTTTGTCTTGCCAAAAATGTCCTTGCCAATGTACATAGAATATCATCAGCAAAGGATGTCTGGTCCCTAATTTCTTCACCATTTTATCTCAAAATATCGATAGCGGAAGTGTTATCTCAATTCAAAATCGAAGGCGAGACTTTACAAATACAAGTTAAACACTATTGAGATGTTTTCACTGTGCACTGATAATTAAATGCATTGTGGGCTACCCACAATGAAACCTCAGCCACGAGCTGAAATCTCAATCACATACATGTATCTTCTCCACCTTTGAGATGATCCGGCCATATAGCTTTAATTTAATACCTACAGGATTGGAGGTAAGTACAATGTACTCAGTGAATAACGACATGTGTTGGCTCATGATGAAATGAAAGAAGGTCATAATACCATAAGGAAGCCAATCATAAGTATAAGTTGGGGTACCACTAGCTTAGCCTCTACCCGTAAGCGCAATACACAAGGATTCAATAACAATTCAAAATGAGTCATAGAATCACAAAACAAAGTAAACGAGTAAACAGCGCCACGAGCGATGCCCAATAACAATAACAATCGTTTATCAAAAGTATTGGTGCACCATCAATAATCAAATATCAAAGCAATACAATAGAAGCATAAGAAGCAATTACGCACAATCAGATATCGAATACCAAAGAGATTTAAAGAAGGAATGAGCTTCGAAGAGGGGGAGCCAAGGCAAATGTTACTCACCTTTTAATTTGATTTCCCTAAAGGTTCCTTCCCCCTTAATGATCTTTCTTATTTTGGAATTAACAACCCACTCCTCTGTCAATTGTTTCACGTCCCAATCATCTAAATACCCATATATATATATATATATATTTTCATTTTACTCTCTTGTATTACAAATGGGAGACAAGTCACATCACACATTTATAGGAAAAGGAAAGTTGGTGGCGGCTAGGCAGTGAAGAATTGTTTTTTCCTTTTTATTTTTTTTTACACGTGACATAATTAATGCAAACTCAAGTAATTATCTCATTATTATTAAAATAGCCACCACGTTACACAATTTATTGTTAGATTTTCTGGGATGTTACAAAGGAGCTTTGGGAAAAACTTGAAGAGTTGTGTCAAACAAATAGCCTCTCAAATCGGTTGTACATGAAGGAACAATTTCATTCCTTGCGAATAGATGATGGTACTAAAATCTTAGACCATATGAGTGTTCTCAACAGATTGTCTCGGAGTTGGAAGCTATTGGAGTTAAAGCTGATGATGAGGACAAAGCATTAAGGATTATCTGGTCACTTGTATCTTCCTATGAACACATCGAGCCGATTTTAATGTATGGAAAAGAGACAGTAAACTTTTCAGAAGTCACCAGTAAGTTGATTTCTGAAGAAAGAAGGGTGAATGGTAGAAATACTACTCCATCTGAAAATTCAATGCTTACAACTACAAGCTGGAAGAAAAATAACTCCAAGAAGAAGCAGTCAATTTGTTGGATGTGTCATCAATCACGTCATCTCAAAAGGAATTGTCCAAATGACAGACCGGCTTCGGCTAGTAATGATGACGCCAACAGTGTGTCTCTTATAATGGGAGATGGTGACGTCTATTGAAAGAATAGAGAAAAGCATCCTTATGGCAAGCCGCTAGTCGCCATGATAAAGGATGTGCTACTGCTAGTGGGTCCACAATTTGCACACGGGCATTGGCTTGACGGTAATACAAGGTGTGTAGTGGAAAGGATGTCGATAGTTGAAGAATCTCCATGTAAGCCAAGCAAGGAGATTGCACTATAAATTTCAGCAAGGTTTTTTCGACATGTGCTGAGGTGAAATTCATAGAATTGATGATTAATTCTAAGTGGTATACTCTTTATGGTAGAGTATGATAATTCTCTATGTTGAGAATTACATAAAATATGTTAATTCTCTGGGTCGAGAATTGTGACCATTGGTAAAGATGGTATTATGTAGCAGAAGCTATGCACTACCAACTTTAAGATTATCAGTGACATTAATATGTGTCCCAATGAATGTTATTAGTGGCAAAAAAACAAAGTTAAAACGCCTCTAAGTAAAGGAGAGGCAAATTAGTAAAGGCCTCTACAAATGGTGTCACTAATAATAATTAGAGGCGAATTAGACACTATTAATGCCCCTATTAAAATGGGTGCCACGTAGGAATTATTTTATTAGAGGCACTTATTTAATTGTCCCAATTAAATTTAAAATAATAGAGGCACTTAATTAAATGTCACAACTTATTTTAATTAGAGGCACTTATCCAATCGCCCCAATTAAATTTAAAATAATAGGGGCACTTAAATTAAATGTCTGAATTAAATTTAAAATAATAGCGTCCCTTATTATGTGCCTCAATTACACAATAGGGGCATATATATAGGCACATATAGAGATGCATTTATATGCCCATAATACATTTAATTTTTTTATGATTAATAAATTTAAATTTAATAAAATATATAATAAAATTGGTACATGCATGAAATGAAATGAATTAAATTGAAGCATTCACTTTAAATATACACGCATTATTATACTAATTAATAGAACTAAAAGATTCTCAAGTAAATAAAAACTGTGAAGACAATAATATTGAGTAAAGAAGTTACACTCATTATGAATAACTTCTAGAGAGTAAATATTCAAACATCTATCTGAATGTAAAAAAAAAAAAAAAGGGAAACATAAAACTTCCAACTGGTAGATAACTATTTAAATATCTATTCACAATATCATAATCTCCCTAAGAAAAATACGAAGTCTAATCATTTTGATTATTCCTCTGATCTGGATGCATAAACTGTTGTATAAAGTCTGAGTCATTGAGCATCCTGGCGAACTCTCCTTGAGGGTAAGGTATTGGTGGATATACGGGCTGTTGGTATGGTTAGGATAGTAGAACTGAGATCAGGAAGGATAATGAACTGGTGGAGCTGCAGTATAAGGTGGATGCATAGCAGAAGGTACGGTACCTGAGATGGTTGTGAATGCTGATGCTCAGAGGATGGTCGTTGTTCTGTTGGTGATTGGTGTCGGCATGGAGACTGTTGGGACTGTGAATGTGAAGACTGATGTTCTGAAGAAGACCAGTGTTGAGAAGGAGAATGTTGCAGTTGTGAATTTGAAGACTGATGTTGTGAAGATAAAATCATCTGCTTCAACTCTTCGTACTTCACTTGCAAATCCAAAAAGTCGGACTTCAATGAAGCATAATCTCATCCCTTACATGATCTACGAATTGAAGATGTTGGTTGAGTTTGTTGAACCCAAGGCACCATGTTTGGTGTCACAATGTCTCCATAGTTACGAACTCTACCACCAGTCTCAAAGCCCCTTGCTTTTACATATGCTTGCAACCTAAGTTCTTCAGTCTCTTCACCATTAATGGCAACCAATTGTGTTAACTCGTGTGATATTTTTGCCTTCAATAATATATTTTCTCCATATAAGCATATAAGCAAACAATAGAGAGTAAAATAAATAAATAATTGTTCCTAAATGTCAAACTTACACCCATTTGCTCAGATGCATCATCAACCCAACTTTTATGTTTATCGTTTCTCTTGTGAACCAAATTGAATGCTTCAATAGGATCAGGT
>CAVNYN010288729.1:785-12292 GCA_963692815.1 Nyctanthes arbor-tristis | reverse complement strand
GATAGAAAATTAGTACTCATAAGATAACCAGGCAGAACTCTGACAGGAGAAGTTTCTAGTAAATTTTTAAATAAACCTACCAGATACAAAAAGGTAAAGATAAAAATTTTGCACATTACAATGGCAAACATCTGCAATAAGTATTAAAAGAAAACTCTCTTTTACATTACTCATGCAAAAACAAATTTAAGAATAAATCATTCTCAAACAGGGAGAACTGGTAATGCAAGCTGAAAGAAGACCAGTACACAATTTGGGAGACAGCCTACTTTATTACAGTCAGTTCTTGCAAACAGACTGCGTTAATAACACATGTGAACAAAGAAAATTGTAGAAAGTATCGAAAAATAGAGGAAATTCATTAAAAGCAAGAATTAAAAAAAATTAAACGGTAAATTAAAGCAAAAAACTCATCCAAAAACCCATTAAGAATCATAAACAATAAAGGAATCAAATTGACAAGGCTTTTACCTGAGTCTGGAGCTGTGGAGCAGCAGAAAAAAGGAAGCGGACCGGACGGTGTCCCGGCAGCTACGAGGCAGAAGGCAGCAGCGGACGACAGCTGCTGCGTCGAGGTCTTCCTCAGGCTAGCGACCGGCGTCGCGGGTTTCCTCAGGCTGGCAAACAGATTGATTAGATTAGGGTTCTTCAATTTCCCAATTGGGGATTTGGGAAATAATTGGGGATATTTTAGCAATTTAGGGTTTTTGGGTAACTGGGTGGGGAAAATGGTCGAAGGACTGAAGGAGGCGGTTTTGGTTTCAGTTTTTCTTTTTTTTTTTTCCCTGAATTTTGAAATTTTTTTTTAAATATGAATTTTGGGGAAATTTTCTTTTGGGTCAATTGGACCCTTGAATTTTTTAAAATTTGGGCCCTTAATTTCAATTTGGGCCTTGAAAACATAAGGAAAAAAAGATTAAAATGCATTTTGGGCCATATATAACAAAAGTAATGGGGCCCGTTTGTCTTGGGCCTGAGGCGGCTGCCTCATCTGCCTTGGCCCAGGACCGGGCCTTGAATAGATGTTTAATTTCATCGCACTACTAAAATCCACTAGATTGAAATCATTTCAATGTAAGCATGAGTTGTTTGGTTGCTACTATTGTGTTTCTAATTTAAATATAGATTTATTTGTAACTATTTGCCCTCTCTAAATGGTGTCACCTATAACTTCAAAGATCTAAATAAGATTGGCCAGCGAACTAACAATAAATAATCCTACTGTTAATACAAACTAACAGACTAAAAAACAAATAAGTTCAAACATAATCATATAGCATCTTCAAAATTAAAGTAATAAACATATGAAACTGAGAAGCACTGAAAACTGCCGAATAGCATTCCATCACTACTTACACGTACCTCAATGAACATATCAATGTTAAGTAGGCCAAATTTAGCTAGGAAAATTAGTCAGTTTTTTTCATTAATTTAAAACAAGAAATTTTATATACGTAAACACAGTTACTAACAATTAAACATAATTAATTAACTTTAACACTTACAAAGTAATTTATACTAATTTTTATTAAACACTTTCAATTACAAAAAATACAAATAATTTTTAAATTTTTCAAAAATTTCAAATTTATTTAAAGCAATAGATTTCATTACGTATTTACTAACAATTAACCATAATCTATCAAAAATTACTCTTTAATCTTTTAGATGAATTTAAACTAATAGATTTCATAAAGTATATGCTAACAATTAAACAGATTCTATTAACTTTTAGCCTTATCAAATTAGTCACATTGTCACAAGTAAGTTCAAAAAGAATTAGTAACTTTATCCTAGATGAATTCTGATTAAATGGTATATTAATGAGGAACCACATGGTTATGTGAACTAGATAAAGGCTGTAAATCCAGTCACATGTATTACCTAGCTGCTAAAACAATTTGAATCTTTGACTTCCCAAGTAAAAATTGCAAGTGTCCAGATTAACCGAGAACATCACAGCTACTGCAGCAAACTCTCCACACTAACCGAGAATATCACAGCTGCTGCAGTAACTTCTTTCTGTTAGGAACCCTTGAAAACTAAAAAATGTTTTTCTAATCTGTTTAAATGCACCACACGAGTACCAATACAAATCCCACCCATCCCAGCAGACTTACCAAGAAAAAATAGGGATTCACCATTATTTTCACAAAGCAGATTTTCTTTTCCTATTTTTCTATGGTAAATAGTGTGTACAGTGCTGTAGATCTTTTAAAATTAGGCAAGGGGTAATGATGCTGGGATCCTTACTTCATTAGAGGGGGAAATAACACAACTAAACACTTCGCAAGCTGTGCCAACTTGGAGTTGTATATTTCCCCTTGCAGCATTTTCTACCTCCTATATACCAAAAAATACATTCGTAAATCCTGAAGCAGATTTCTCTGCCATTAACACAAGAAGATAACCATAATCAACTACAATACATCTTCCTATCACACAATAAACCATACAGGAATAATCAAGCAGGTATTCATTCACTCAAGGATGCAGATGAGAAACACCCCCCCTAGCCGAAAACAAGGCGGACTATAGGGGGTGCACATCCTGTCAAGGAGCATAACAAGCAGCCTATGACAGGTAAATATTTCCTCCTACTTTCTTTTATTGCCATTTATTTTCCCTTCATTTTTATCAGCTGCTATTGTAGTGTTATCATCTGAACAGTGTGTTCATATTATAACACTGCTGATAAGGTTTGGATGTTAGATCGGAAGAGCACACGTCTGCTTAATTCATTACTAACCAAAATTTCTCAAGTTCGCAGAGAATATCTGATCTCCATGGTCTTAATGACCAAGGGAACTCATCATATGAATGTGTGTATGCAAGAAACTTGCAAATTGAAGAGAGACATGACAAGAGAACTCATCAGCGCCAATGAGTGGTATAACAAACTGTAAGAAAGAGGATAGCTACTTTTGCATAGTCTATTCAATTAATTATTGCAGATGCTAAGCCTTAATATGTCTTCTATTTTTTTGTTGCCAAATGGTTATTATAGTGCACAGTGTGACTGCACCGGGAGAACAAATATTGATGGACATTACTAATATAAAGAGGTTAAAATCTGGGAAACATATCTTGAACAAAAAGACTAGCTGTTATTTACCCTGTACGATACAGGTGGCGTCTCCAATGAACAAAATACCTCAACTCTTTCCGACTTAGGAAGGCAAACCCCAGGTAACAACATTGCATCTCATAATGTGCTTTTATTATGTTATTACTACAGACAAGTATTTGTTTCATAATTTTCAACAAATTCAACTAAGACAACATATTATTATCATAGGACAATAAAGAAGCCAGTCTATGTCTCCTTCTTCAACCCCAGGTACTACTGAACTAACATTTTTTCTACATATATTAATCATTCTAATATGTACTGATTGGAATTTAAGTAACTTTTTAATGCATACTTTGATTTAATTCAACAAATCAACTAATTCAATACTGTTAGGTAACCCACTAATTAGAGATGTTTAAAACAATGATTACAAAATGTTTCAGAATTTTAACTACCTGACTACATAATCTTATTAATTGTATAGTAACTAATTGCAAATATGTAGGAATCTTTAACAAAGTCATTAGAATTGTTTATGAATGAATCTATAACTGAATAATTACTATTTTTTTGGTAAAACGTTAACTGCCTTATTAAAAAGTTTTTAGGGGTCTTTAGTCAATTGCATGGATCTTTAACCGATTTAATAGGAAATTTAGAAATATTTAATCTTTTACCGGCGACATTGTATCTCATCATGTGTTTTAATTTTGTTAGTACTATATTTTTATTACTATTTATATTTATATTGTTATTATAGGGCAACAAACTCAACTAAGACAGCAGATTATTATAAGGCAAATTTCAAGACAGTCTGTGTCTCATTTTTCATCTCCAGGTACTATCTATTGAACTAACATCTGATTAGGGATGCTTTACACAATGATTAAAAATGGTTCAGAATTTTAACTATGTTATTATATGTTATATAATCTTATATTATATAATCTAATTAAGCTCACTGATTAGGGATGTTTTAAATAATGATTAAAAATGGTTCAGAATTTTAACTAACTTATTATATAATCATATTAAATTTATACTAACTACTTAGAACTATGTCAGAATCTTTAAAAAGGTTTGTAGAATTTGTTATGAATCTTTAACTAATTGATAGTATTTATTAGTAAACATTAAGTGGCTTATTAGAAAGTTTATAGGAGTCTTTAAGTAGCTTATTGTCAATTGCTTGGACCTTCAACTGATTTAATAGAAATATTTAATTGAGTTATTATAAGTGTTAACTAACGTATTACAAAAAACTTAAAAAAATTTTCTAACTTATTACAAATAAGTAAGCATCTTTAACTAATTTCGTACAATTTTTCTATGAATCTTTAACTAAATAATTACTAATACTTCGGAGTCTTTACAGTCATATTAAGTATTCTTTTTAGGACTGTTTACTGGCTTAATAGAATTGTTGCAGACATCTTTACTTGACTTATTCCAAATTTTGTAAAAATGTTTACCTATACTCTTTGGAATTTTAAGTATTTTTGACAAACTTTTTCACAAGTTTCTTGAAGCAGATTTAAGTATCTTATTACACATTTTTTAAGAAATTTAACACAGCTTTATGAACTTCGAATCTAACTTTGTCCTAATTTGAAGATTTGGTAAAGATGTTAGTTGATTAACTTCAGCTAACTTTGTTCCAGCGGCTTTTCCTCCACGTTTTGACCGTTGTATTCTGGGAAATGGACGTCCAGTGTATTGAGGACGAATATGTTTTAAGGAAATTGTGTTAAACATAGGCCCCGGTTTTTCTGTTTATATTCTGTTTAAGTTCTATTAAAACAGAGGGTCCTGTTTACATTCTGTTTAAGTTCTAATAGAGGATTCTGCTTACATTCTGTCTAAGTTCTGTTAAAACAGAGGGTTCTGTTTACATTTTATTTACGTTCTGTTTGTAACTGAGGGTTCTGTTCACGTTCTGTTTATGTTCTAACAGAGGTTTCTGTTAACATTTTTGTTTCCTAACAGAGGTTTCTATTAATGTTATACCTTCTATTTCTAACATATTTAATCACTAGAACACTTGTTCAAACCCTAGAATATTCAAAAGATTTGAAATAAAAGAATGAAAGAATATCATTTCCTTTTTTAAAAAAAAAGAATGAAAGAATACGTTGCCTGCTCTGATTAGTTACTCATAACTTCTTCTAAGTACTACCACCATTTCTCTCGACATTTTTTTTTTTCTTTTTTAATGAAGAGTGGGGTAAGACATCAACTAAAGTTGCCTATAATGACAACAAAAAGAGGATTTCCTTTCATCTTTTAGCTATACATTGAGTAAAAGTTTGTGATGAGAGGTGTTGCATCTGAAATAAATCGGCAAGAAACTTTCCATTTTTACCAGTAATTAACTCCTTCAATTTTCCACAACAAAAATATATATATTTTTTAATCTTTACAATGTTGATTACTTGAATATCATTCACATTTTAATTATCATTACTTATTTAAGTTTGAATTTCAGATAATCACTGACAACATTTAGTATGCTAAAGGTGATGTTAGATATGTGAATGGAGAAAATAATACATTGATCAATGTATATGTATAAATTGCGTTAAGTAGATTGATAAAAAAACGATATGCAGATGAGTATATGTGTATAAAAAAGAAAACGACAGAGATATCAAGATAAAATTTTAAAATTTTTTGTTTTTTTTTTCTCATTTTAATAAAGGGTAAAATTGTCTTTTATGAAAAAATGAACACTGAAAATTGACAAAAATTATTCATATGGACCTTTCATGCATGTTTTTGCAAGGCTGAGGACCTACATTCTTTGAAATTGTTACTTTTTGTATAAATTGAGAACCTTTTGTGAATTTACTCTTAATAAGAGATTCGCTACACTTACCAAAATTTCTTATACAATTACAATTAGTGTCATTTTATTTTTCACACATTACATCACATAAAATCAAATCTCGATTCAACGGCTACCATTGAATTGTGTGAAACATATGTTTACACAATTTTGTAATTTAGTAGTGTTTTCCTACCCAAAAAATTCCAACTAAAATGAGGGCTGGTGATAGTGTCTACGGCAAGGTTTTAGAAAGTGTAAGAGAACGCAAAATTAAGTATGCATATTGAGTTTAGACACAAAAAGAGCACTAATATAATATAAAACATGATTAAGGGTCCGTTTGTTTCTTTTTATAAACACAATTTATAAAGAGAATTTATAAAAAGTGAAAATAAGTGGTGGAGATTTAATTAAAATTTAAAATGTGAAGTGATTATTGAATAATTATCAAATTAATGATAGTTGGGTTTATAAACGAAAAAAATAAAATATACTAAACAAGCCGAAGTCTTTAGTGTGGACTAGTTTCGAAGAGAAGCGCCACCAGAAAAATCGGTCCACGGTGCGTCTATCATAAAACTATCAGAAACCCTATTTTTAGACACAGTGGGGAGAATCTCTGTGCAGCACATCATCTTTGCTGATTTTAACTGTGTCCCACACTCAAAGAAAAACTGGTGAAAGGTCCGAGGAACTGGGAATAGGACTCGAAACAAAGATTTCGAGTTCGATCGGCTCTCAGTCGCACTTGAACCGGTGAACGGTCGCCGTCCGGTAGCTCTGCCTCTCTTCGTCTCGTCGGTCGAGTCTCCCATTTGGTCGCCGGTCGGTAGTCACTCGCGCAACGCAGCGGCCAAAGCCTCAGGTTAGCTAACCCTAAGTTCCTAATTCCCAATTGGCATTTGGAAATTGCTTGTGTCTTCACATTTACTTGTTTTGTGCTCTTTTGAACTAGTCTATTTATTCTTCCTATGAATTAGCCTATTTTTCAAGAGGAATTAGGTATACATGATGAATTAGGATTTAGGCATAAAGGAATCCAATCTTTTAAATAAAAAGATTAGTATGAGAACGTGTACATTGCTTGAATTTTTACATTGCAAACTTATGAATTATTAGATGATATTTGGTCAAGAACCTATGTACCGAATTATTATTAATTCTTTCCTTTGCTGGAACTTTTACATTACTGGAATTTTTAAACTATTTTCACCACTTCAATCCGACCTTTATAGCACAGAAGTGCAGCTTATTGAACAGAGGATACTGTCTAGAATTATATTTGGGTTGTGTTTTTCATTTTTTATGATTAAAAGAAAAAAATTGGGATCTACATGCTTGAATCCATTTGCATTTTGAGAATTATGAATTGAGTGATATGAACTTATAGGCTTAAATATATTGTTACTTGTAGTCATCTTTGGTTTTGCTTAATTATTTTTATTGGTACTTGTGGGATAATTGAATTAGAAATAGTTATACATTGTGCCTCCGAGATATTTGAATCCGGATATCAAAAAAAGAAAAAGAAAGAAAAGGAAATAGCTATAATATGAATATAGGCGGGAGACCTTTGATTATTGTTTTTGCCTCTTGAAATGCAAGATGTGCGGTGTTTAGGTGACTTTTTGAGATATTGTAATGCATTTTGGTGATAATATTGTAATCTTTTAGAATATGTATGTGTCTTTCACTCAATATGTTTTGTTTCGTGATAAAAGGTAATTATTTGTTGTTATGTTGGGGGCCTATTTCTTAGGCCTTGGAAATCACAGGCTGGCCCTGGTCATTATCAATTCATGGACTAAATCACTGAATCTCCTAATTGTGCAATCTAATCCCCCCCCCCAAAGCCCAGTCTCTGCCTCTATACCTTTCCTGTTCCCCCCTCCTTTTTAATTAACTGAATCTCTTTGCCACTATCATTTAATGGTTGAATGATACTTTGATTGTGTATACTGAGAAAGATGTTTTTGACTCTATTGATAACGATGTAATTTTACAACGTCATGAAATTATGAAACCGCGTAGGGTATATCTGTAAAAAGGCCCTACAGTTTTGTAACTATGTTTTGCTATTAACAGTGGAAATGGGAAGGTGTAGTGTTGGGATGTTGCTTTCTTTTCGATCTATTGCTTGCTAGATACTTTGTAAGTAAAACGTGTCGCACACACATGTTTCTTAAATTTTTATTGTGCATACCGTTTAAAATGGTCTAATTCCACCACTGTCTCTTATGGGCATTCGTTTCTCTTTAGTTCTCTTTTTTTGGCAAAATATGGTAGTCAATATCTTTATTTATTTAATTATGTATTTTTTTCACTTATTAAAAGTGTCCTTGCATAAGTTCTCTTGGTTTTTTATTAAATGGAGTTGTATTTTGTATTAGTTTGATTTTTGTATTGCAAAACATGAATTTTTTTTATAGTTTTATTTGAATTTGAATACTGGATATTTGTCTAATTTTATAAGTTATTAGATTAAAGTGGTTGGCTGAGTTTCATGTAGCATGCGAAACTTTTTGACTCACGGTGGATACATCTTTCACCATAGACACAAAATCATCACAATGGCAATAATATCTGTCTTCATTGCATGTCTTCTATATTAGTAGTTTCATCGTAGCTATTATCTAATACCAACCTGAAGAATGTATTTCATTGCATGTTTTCTATATTCTTTTCCACCTTTCCTTTTGAAGAACTTAAGAACTTCATTTTGTTAATTGGTTGGTGAGTTTAGGTTAATAGCATGTGTTAGTTTGGGCATAGAAGTCCCTCTTTTATTAGTTCATTTTTTGAAGCTTTATTATGGTTTCTTTGGCATGGTGGATTGGATGGCATTGAAGAAAAATAAGCCATAATCTTATCCGTTAGAGTCTTCACAGTGTTCTACATGTCAACCTCTCCATGAGAGCTGCGATGTTTCCCTGATTTTTTTGTCTGTTTGTTTTCCGATACTGTCAAAGTAAGCTCTTGTAGGAAGAACTATAGCCCCACTTCCACGCCAAAAATTCATCTTGGATTTGCCTCTGATTTTGGTGACTTAATCTTGACTCTCGTGAAAGAAAATGTGTTGATTGCATACTTGGAAGTATCATTAGAATCTTAGTCATTGATACATCGTCTTCTGAATAAATCAACTGTTTTTGTATTCTATATCTCAATTATTTTGAGTATTGGGTACTTGTATGGTGAACTAATACTTTATTAGGATAAGACTTTTTTGCTGCATAGACAATCTTGAATGCTTTTGTTAAAAAATCCCAGTTTTTTCCTCAAACCCAAAAAACTGATGGTTGGTTTTGTTTGGTAACTTGTATGAAGTTGCTGCTGTTTGGTGTTTTCAAATTTGATGAGATTAATGACTATCCGAGTTAAATTAAATTTTTTGCTTTGCTTTTGTTGAAGAAACTTTACTCCCGACAATCCTATTTTTATAGCCCCGTGTCTGTATTGAAATGTACTTAGTTTGTTCCTTTAATAATATACCTTTATTTAAGGCGAAGTTATAACCTTTTAAAATGGGAAAAAACTATTTATGAATCCTACTTTTTCAATAACATTTTGAGTCCTAGAAGGCAAACCTATATAATTGGGATGGAGGGAGTATATGATTGTTACTTCTTGTAAGTTAAATGGTAAGGATGAATTTTTAGAAACCCATATTTTCCTCAAAATTCCCTTTATGCTTGCACTACAATGAAATATGAACAGATACCCTTAATTCGACTTGGAACTCAATATTTTGGAATCTAAATATACTAGCCCAAAATGCAAACATGAGTTTTCTGATTTTCCATGTATGCCATTTCCTTTGTTTCACTACGCATCCAAATTTCCAATTCTAAATATTTTACACTGTGATTTTTCATCTATTTGAGCTTCCATCTCATCTTGGACTCATATTCATGCATATATAGCTACACTAGAAAAAGATGAGGAAGCTGAAATTTCATGAGAAGAAGCTGTTGAAGAAAGTTAATTTCTTAGAATGGAAGAGGGAAGGTGGCCACAGAGAAGCACTCATCATGCAGCGCTACCACATAACAAGCAGAGATGACTATAAGAAGTAAGCCTATCATCCCTTTTCATTTTCACATGGTTTGTTTGTGAAAGATTAGTTCCATGTTGGTGGGAGTTTTAACCTTTTTAATGTTATAATTGAATGACATCATTTTATCAATTGCCACCTTTAGGTATTTGAGCCTTTGCGGAATGGTGCAGAAGCTAGTGAACATATTAAAGCAGATGGATACCAACGATCCTTTTCGGACTGAGATGACCGATGCCCTCCTTGAAAAGCTGTGAGTTTTTCTCTTCAAATGAATTCCTATCTCTATATCTTTATTTAGAATATTTCTAATAGTCCTTATAGTGGCATAATTACTTGCCCTTTTTTTTTTAAGTGGGGGGTTTGGGCGTTGGGGAGAGGATGAAAGTGCTGTTTTTTAGAGTGTTGACAACCATTTGTCATTCCAAATTACTTGTAAGGTAGGTTCTATACATAGGGATAAGCTTTCTCACCTTGACTAGTTTTCTAAAAAAGCAGAGAACGAGATAGGCAATGGAAAAATTTCCAGTAGTAAATTACTTAACTATCCACATCTGTTATCTATTGGTAAACTTTGGGACCCTTTTTATTGCAGATCTAGTGCATCGTTTTATATTCGCAATTATTATCTGTTGATATACATTTCTCTGTGAAAATCTAATTAAAAATTATTGTACTTTTTGTTATCGTTGATCTTTTGGTATTATTCTGGTTTTGATTTTTGTGAATTCTAAGTTATTATCATATAGGTACCTCAATACTGAGAATTAAATCCTGCATCTGTGCAGGTACAACATGGGTGTGATACCATCTCGTAAAAGTTTGGCTTTATGCGATCATCTATCAGTATCATCTTTTTGTCGGTGAGTGAGGCGTAACAATCCATCTAATCACTTAATGTTGAGGATGCTAAAATCATGAGCCTTTTGGTTTTCATGATAAGTTGATTACTTATATTACAGTTGCCATAAGTTCCAATTTCTAGGTTATTGGTGGTATTCAACAGAAGATTGATCATATTTCTGTATATAATCATGGATTCTCCATCATCCTTCAATTTTTAACATGTTGACTCTTTGGAAAGGAGAATAGATATTAGCATTGAACGATGGAAAAATGACAAATGACAGAGAGATACCTTGAGATTTTGTTTTTGCTTCTAGTCGGGGATGTAACATGCACATTGCTTTTAATCTTCTTTAAATTGGGAATATAAATTCATTGAGATTAGCAAAAATGAATTTTCCCTTCATGAGGGTCATTCTGTTTGTCTCAGGCGACGGTTATCCACTGTCATGGTACGTTTGAAGTTTGCTGAACACTTGAAAGAAGCTGTCACGTACATTGAGCAGGGACATATTCGTGTAGGACCTGACACTGTGACTGACCCTGCGTTCCTTGTTACAAGAAATATGGAAGACTTTGTTACGTGGGTTGATACATCTAAGATAAAAAGGAAGGTCTTGGAATACCACGATAAGTTGGATGATTATGATGCAATGAACTGAGGGGTGTTTTTTTTTTTTTTTTTTGGGGGGGGGGGGGGGGGGAAA